>VYZQ01002844.1:0-32184 GCA_013400655.1 Mystacornis crossleyi | reverse complement strand
GGGAGGAAAGCTTTTAACCAAAGTGAGATATTCAAAGTAGGATACGCACACTGGTAAACAAGTAACTAGAGGTAAATTGCTATGTTAAAGAACGTTACCAAATACATGGCAAGGGTCTATGAAAGTTTGCATGCACGGTGTCTCAGCACTGTCATTTGCAAAGCCAGACTAGCTTTCAGTTCTTTCCTAAAATAATGAATGTGTATGGACTGTTAAAACAAGTGCAAAAATTACATAAAAAGCACAAAAGAGCATCCTTCCTCTGCTTTTGTAACAGCCCTGGTGATCACTGAAAAACAGCTTGTTCAAACAAGCATGCAGGCGCTACAATTAAAATCTTTATAAAGAGCACAAAATGTTTCTAAATTAGTTATAAACCAAGCAAGTTTGTCTGAGGTTACACTTTGTATAGTATCAGAAACATATGCTCATTAAGTGTTATTTACTTTACTTCATAAGGTCACTTCATTGCTGAGCACTAGCACTTTCATCACACCCGAAAAGCCCAAGGAACAGCGAAAACGCGCTTTACCCTGCAAACATGGTAATTAACGATCTATGAACAAACAGCAAGTAGAATATTCTTCACTGGCCTGAGGTAAACAGGAAGTACAAGCTTCAAAATTTAGAGATAAATTATCAGAAAAACAGTGCATTCAAATAGAGCAGTTTACATGTACCAGTCTCTTAAAATGGATGCTAAGCAAATCTGATCTTTTATATGACTAACCACTAACATCACTTCATCTACTGCACTAACTGACCCAGTAAAAACAAAATGTTTGGAAAACTATTAAAAATGTTCAGAGAGCAGCATGCTGCTTACTTACCAACTGTTCAAGCACCCATCTCATTTTTCCAGTTAAGAAGATACAACAGGCTGGCAGATTTGGGAATTGATCAAAAAGGAATTTCTTGAAATAATTACGCAGCATTAAACCAAAAGTTAAAAAAAATAAAAGGGAAAAAAAAACCCAAGAACGAACAACATGTACTACTGTCATGAACCACACATGATTTTATATCTTCTGGACTCCACAACACAGAACTGTGGCTGATACAATGTAAAACAAAAAGGCACAGATAAAAGTTACATTAGTTTATTTGAACTATGCAAAACAAGAAAGCTAACAGTTTAAAAACATTCTCCATAAAGCATCAGATTTGTAAACAGATGCACTGCTGCGTTTTACTGAGCAGCACCCCATTTCCAAAATCTGCAGCATATAAAAACTCCCTTTTAAAGGAACAAAATATTAAGCATACACTGTCCCTCAGAAAGAGAAAAGCGTTGTATTAATTACTCCTGCAAGAAAAAAGGTTCAATAATCATTTTAAGTTAAGATAACCTGCATAAAAAACATGATGCAACAGCACACCACCACCTAGGCCCAATATCTACAATCTGCCATTAGCACTTTTTGCTGATGTCTAGGTTTTTAAAAATCCCATATTTTCTCAGAGATAACTTATCTTAGCTGTTCCATTCACTGTTTAGAAAGGTAAACTTGCCTGTTCTTCTGTCTGCCATTATCCCTGCTTGACTCCCTGTAGGGCAGTTAAATGCATCTGCTCCCTAGCTTCCATTTTCTCTCCAGCAGGCATGTGACACAACAGACAATAGTGCTGGCAAACTGCTCAGAGACAGAAACCTCCTTTGGAATAGCAGGATCTTGATAAACTCTAAAAACACCATCCTCCTGTGAAGAAGTAGGCATGCCAAGGCTTTGCCAGACTGTAAAATAAAGCTGTGGCTAATGGCTACTAACCATGTGACCCAAGAAAGCAAATTTAAACAGTTCCAACTTAATATAAGTGCTGTGGTGTGAGTTTCGCACGAGAAATCACAGAGAACCACACTCTCAACCCACAACTCATAGGTCTTAGAGAAAAAGCAATGTAAAAAGCAAGGCTTACCTCTGTGGATGCATTGTTAACACAGTGTTATGTCAATACTTATAAAACATGGAGGACAGACTCTCAGTACTCGGGCAGGGAGGGCTTGGCACTTGGGCTTGATGATCTGTCTTCCCCATGAAAGCCGCCCCCGGATTGGCTGCCCCGGCAAATCCGCATGTAAAGCGCCAGGGGATTGGCTGAGACACTTCCTGAGCGATTATCTTTGTGCGGCTCCGGGAGCAGGAGCCATCCCGGGCTCGGAGCAGGCCGGCGCGCTAGGCCCGGCTCCGCTCGCCGTCGCCGCTGCCGCCCCAGCCCTGCGCTCCCGCGGCCAAAGGCACGCACTGCCCAGCTCGGGTAAGCGGCCGCAGCCCGCCTGCCTGGGCAAATGTGCCCCAGCGTGCCCTCACTGAAGGCATCTGGGTGTTCTAAACCCGAAGGAGGCAGAGTTCGCCTAGGTCGCAAGAGCTGTTCTTTTGTTTGCAGCGAGAGCGAAATTCGCTTTGCTGGTGCTGTGCTGGCCGAGAAAGCGAGGCCACAGACAGAGAGCAAAACTTACCGAAAGTGCACGTGCACAGGAGGGACTGAAATTAAGAACTCAGAATTCAGAGAAGGGTTCTCCTGCTCCAGAATTTAAATACATGGACATGCAGCAGAGCAACCATGTACCTACGGTGTGATTTCTTTAGATATCACGACATGCTGAGTCCCAATAGGAAAAAGGAGCCTTAAACTAGAATGCTTACGTCTCCTTTTCCCAAAAAGTATTCCAGAATGGAAATTGCATTATCACAGAGCGTTGCAATCACTTGGTGGAGGCCCTCCCTGTGTTTAAAATGCTGCAGAGCAGAACTAAAAATATCAGTGTCACCCCAGACCCTGAGATCTCCAATCCCCCCCCCGGCCCCCACCCTTCGGCCTGCTCGGGCTGTTACACAAAACTGACTTCCTTAGGAGCGGCTGTAACTGCAGTTTCCTGTCCGTTAACCCTGTAGGAGTTGGTGCTTTTTAAGATGCAACACAGGCCCTGAAAGCACAGATTTCTCTACGTGGCAAGTCTGCCCCCACAAAAACATTCACGTAGCTTTTCAGATGTTTTTGCTTTACCTTTTTATCTCCTACTAAAATGCTGCAAATGAAATAAAATGAGAAAACGGCGTGTAAGCAACCAGTTTGATCTTGGGCCAATTCCCAAGCTTTTGATTCAAAAATGTGATTCCGTTCTTTTCCCTAACGCAGTAAAAGTGGGAGGATTTATCGTTATGGCAAGAAGGAAGTCTTAACTCCAGATGAAGATCTTAAAGGTTAAATTTTTAGAAAGCATCCAACAAGCCTTTGTATTATTGTTCAAAATTTTGCATCTGTGTTATATAGCTCTGTATTATCATTCTATAGCCATGAAGATTGCAATGGAAATTGCAGATGAAAGGGTGATTCTGAAGCATATTGAATATATTGAATATCAAATAATCATTTATTAAACAAAAGCAAAAAACCCAAGGGAAGGTGTAGAGGGAGAGGCTTAACACTGAAACAATAATTATTAAATAATGAGATAAAACAATCACAGAAAAATAAACATTCTTCCAATAAAACATGCAGGATCTCAAATTGTGCAAAACCAACTATAAAAAGCCCTCTTCCATAAATCTACGACAGTTGCAAACAGAATATGCACTTCACGTTTTGTCGAGTGCTAATAATCCCAGAAACAATCACCACAAAAAATAATCTAGTGCCCTCCCTTACCTCCATACAGCACCTCTCAAGATATAACTACTTTACCACACAAACCTCTCTGCCTGAGAGCCGACGTGACTCATAACTGTGCCACTCAGTAAGATTAATCATCCTGCTCTGCATTGTCCCATAGTGCATTCAGATTATTCCTTGAGATAGCATTGTCACAGGGAAACTGCCACAGCAGCCTATCGCTGTGCTTACAGTTCTGTTTTCTGCATTTCAGGCTGCAACAGCGGATTAACAGCCCGGAGTATAAATTATCGTCTCATAAGGAATTCTGGAGTCCCTGCTGGAGGCATTTTCTGTTTTTAGATTTGGCAACGTTTTTCAGGGCAGGGAGCAGGAAGGCTCATGGATTACACTGATCGTTTGTTCTGTTTCAGGAATGTAGCAGAAACTAGGGAGAGTGCTGCTATAAAGGGAATCATATAGCCCACTACAGCAGCAGGAACACACTGGAAATTCATGACATTCAGTGCATACTTGCATCAGTTTCAATAGTTCAAACCATTCAAGATGGATTTCTTTTTAATTGAACACCTAAAGGCCTATGTTGCTCAGAGATATCACCCCTGACACACAAACATCCAAATTTTGATTCCTCTAAGCAGTAAATGTGAGGATTGTCAGTCATTAACATTTATGCTCATTGTGTGACTGCTCTACTCTAATATTATTCTCTTAAAAAAAAAAAAATTCCTAATTCCTATGAAGAACAGCACGAGAACAAAACTAAATACACAGAATTTGTCAATGCTTTGTGCTAACCCAGACCCGACTCCGGGAATGTTGTAATGCTGATGGTGCCTGGGAACGCTGCCAAGCTGACACACTTGGGCCTATCAGACAGAATGAGCACGCAGTGGAGAGAGAGAGGCAACAGCAGCCTTAGAAAGGCCTAAGGCCCATCTCCTCTTGATTCAAGGAAGCAGTGGCCCAAATACAAAAGAAAAATTTATAAACCTGCAGTCATTAGCAAGAACGAAACAGTAGAAAGCACATCAGACACATAGCATATATATTCAGCCACTAGGCTACTCTGCTCAAAAAGACAAAAGAATTCTGTCAGGAATCAAAGGGGAAGCTTGAAATATATTTCTCTTTACTCTGTTGTCCACATGCTTATTTTGCAGCAGGAGGTACAAGCCTGGTATAACAACACAGAGGTAACATCTGGAAAATACAGATTTTTGTCTTAAGTCACCCGGATTGCACATCCTGCTGCAGCTTCACCAATTCGTTCACATAGGAGTAGTGGGCTTTTTTGGTGGGGGAAGGGAAAGAAAGGTAAAGGAAACAAAATTTTTTAAAAAAGCATGAGAGGGGAAGCTAATAGCTTTGTTAAAGCAGAAAAGAGAGCAGAGATCAGATCAGCTTGTATTTGTCCTTTTCAGTGCTTTGGAGATATTAAGGGAAAATAGGGCTGTGAGGCAGGGGGGAAAAAAGGCTAAACAGAGAAATCAAAGGAAAGATGGAAAGCAAATTCAGTCAAAGGGAAATTAAAAGACAGTAATGTGTAAGTACAACCCGCTATAGAGGTCTTTGCAAAGAACTCTGCCCACTGTGCAGCATCTCCAGAAAGCACACACATCAGGCATCACAGAGTTATAAGGGACTGCACTACATAATATATACCAGAGCCTCCAAATTAAACAAATACCAGTAAGGAAGATGTCTGCCTGTATGACTGAAGCACGGGTTGATATTTACCCCTCCCTACAGTGGGCAAATCATCACTGGCAGAGATGGAATATTAAGTGATGGACAAAAGTTGGAATATTTTGAACAGACACACAAAAGGGGAAGTGTCATATTTTTCAAGTATAATAAATAGATTGATAAAAACAGGGGAAAGAAAATGCATTAAGAGCTTGAAGCTTGATCCAGGATTTCCAAGTCATTGGCTGATAACCCTGATTTCTAGAGTAAGAACATAAAACATTGTCATTCAGTGTCTTGGAAAAAAACTCTTCAACATTTTCCCCTTTATCACGAATCTAACAAAGTATCAGTAACTGCTTGAAGACCAGCAGACTGCTGTCCAGTACAGAATTCAACAATAAATGCCTATAAAAACAGTTCCTGAATTTTTAAAAGTAGGCTGGATGCTAAAATTAGTGACCTGTCAAGGCTAGTAATTTCATAAATTATTAGAAACTACTGGAGGAGGTATCTGTGCACAGCAGGCAGCTGTTCTGCCCGTGAGCTTAAAAGGCTTTGCATGCACTGGTCCTTCTGAAGAGTAGCTTTCAGTACTTTGGGTTGACATTACTTGTTCTGGATTAAAATGGTCACTCACTGTCTGCAGATTAAAACATGATTCAGTTTGTAACATACACTGAATATCTGGTGCATTATGAAAGTGTCTCTTGACAGCCATTTTTAGTGTGCTGTGCAATTGCTTGATGTACATTTCTTTCTAAAGGAAATCTCCATTCATGTTCAATCATCTGCCAAAAATACTCGGGGAAAAAAAAAGCATCTTTGAGCCCTTTTACAGCTGTAGCTTTTTAAAAGAAGTGCTACAGCCTATGTTATCTTAAGGCATAAGCCCATATATTTCATCACTTTCACCCCCACTTTGAACCAGTCTCTCCACAGCTAAATAGCTGGATGGTTGGGTATTCTATATAAAATGGAATTTTCATTATTATGAATTTAAAGTTCATGTTCTGTATTAAAGGCCTAACAGATACAATTGCTTTCATATTTTATATGCAGACAAATACTTTTTCAGTTACCCAGAAAGCAGCTGTGAGACACATGCAGACGTGGTGCACATCAGACCTAAAGCATACCCACCGTGCAGGTGAACAAGTGGATTTATCACCCCTGTTGTGATTACACGAGTCCAACTCACTGCACAGATGAGCTCTGCGGCCATGGAAATGTAAATACCCTGCATGAGGCCTAAGTACAGAACCTTGAAAGAAGTTTGTACTTCACCAAGTGATTCTAAAGGCCACTTGTGAGACATCTTGCATATGGCACTTACTCTCGCATGTGGTACTTGCAAAGGAAACAAAACAAGGTCACTGCTGTTAGGGAGGAATTATTCAGGACTGTATAATGCTAAACTCCAATTCTATTACTGTGATTTCTTTCTCGATTTTTTCACATTCAGGAATCGGTTAACAATAATGAGATGACATAACTTCTTTCAGGTCCGGTTTGTTATTACTGTTTTACTTTGGGTTTGTTTGTTTTTTTAATTCAATCTGATCATGTCCCAGAAGACTACACCAGCTAAAACTAAAAAGATGTCAAGTGACAGAATTACAAAGATAAAGTTATTACATTAATTTTTCCTGCACAACCCACTGCAGATTCAGACTATATCACTTTCACTTTTAACCTCCTTCATGTTCCTCCGCACACTAAATTCAAAGTTTGGCTTCAGCTTTAAGGCTCCACATATTCACACCTTTCTCCTCTCTGTGTGCTATTCCAATTGCTATTTCATCTTAGTTTTGTGGTTCACCAGCAAAAAGTCCTTTCTTTTTCCACCACGAGTTTCTTTTCTTTTTCAATCAGATTTAGTGGCTTAAGCATCTCACGCTTCCTTCCAGCCACAGCACTAAGCCACACTTTTAGCAGAACTGTCTGTACTGTGACACCGAGAACAGTGAATCAAAGATTTACTGTGTTAACTTCAACCAGGAAAGGCTCCAGCTCACACCAGTTCACAACACTTTCACAACACTGCTGCAGTAACAGTTGTCATGGCAGGACTGAGAGCACGCGTGAGCAGCTCCAGGTAATTGAAACAATCACTGCCGCCGTGAGAAGTTTCTGTGAAACTATGTGACCAAGCACTACATCCATCTTTTCATCACATTTGTGGTATTAACTTGGTTTTCTTCATGTCTTAATGACACTGTAGATCTGATTTTTTGTCTCTTCAACCTCATGAAAGGACAGGAATAAAAAAAGCCTTTGAAATTGAATCATGTCCCTGAAAAGAAGCAATATATTTTCCAGCTGTGGCTTTGCTTTCTGAAGCCAGGTGAAAGCCTTGCCTGTAATTAGTAGACATCACTCACATTAATTAGCATGTATGTTTGTTCAGGAAAACCTAGATCTTGATAGATAGCATAGAATACCACCAGCACTTCTAATTACACCCAAAAAATGACCTTTCTTCTGATGGCCCAAAATCCAACAAAGGGACTCTGACAAACAAATGCTACACTGTCTTAAGAACACAGCAGCATGTCCTAAGGAAGGGCTCTCAGCAGAAACTTCTAATGCAGCTGCCTGTATAATTTAACATATCTAAAACTGGTCCTCTGTAACTCGTGTAAAAATTAAAAATTCTCTTTATTATTGTTCTATTTACAAATATTTGTAAAACAAATGCAATTTCCAAATAGCAATTCTTTGAATTCTAAGCTTGTCATTCCTGCTTGTTCCAAGCTCATTCTTTTAATTAAAAAATGTTACCTACATCTGTTTTTATATTTTGTTCTTCATTTTAAAAGATGATGAAAGTGTACATAATTGTCAAACATCTAAATATTCCTATTTTGTACGGTTTTTATAAGCCGTTGAAAACAATGTAAATTATTTAAAGGAAAAACAAATTCTAGTGCAGAACGACCAGCTTTCCTCTGTAACAAATTTCAGACCTACAGATTGTTCTGCGTTTTTTCTCAAAGGGCGCTTTCTACAATTTGAGCCGTGGATTAAAGATCTCTGTATATTTGTGTAGAGTGTGTCTGATGTTCTCCACCTACTTCTCTATGCAATTTATTGAAGTGGGATCGTGGTCTTGACTTGGATGTTTCTATATGACAGATATTTAAAAATAAACCTCTTTATACACACATTAAAAGGACATTTATACCTAATAGGATAGACAGTTAGCAAAGAATTTAAAAAATTATCTATTTCTACTCACTTGAATACTTACCAATAAAATACCTTTATTGCATAGAATAACCAAAAGCTTCCTTTCCCTATTTTTTTGTGTGGAAAGGAATGGTAATAAGGCCATAAAATGGGTAGCTCCCCCCGCCAACCCCGGCCCCGACGCGAAATTGTGCTGGAGTGTAGCATCCCCTAGCGGTTTCTTGTGGGATATTACACTACACCCGGAAAGACACTTTTAGTGAGGTCTGCATGAACATCAGTCCTAGGATTTGGTGGGAAAGACGAGCTTCCTAAGGCATGATCTTCTTCCATCCACATCAAATACCTCCTGCAATAATTTAATTCTACGAAGACAAGCAAATACAAAGCATTTGAAATCACTGCTGATTCTCAGTCCATGTGTGTTTTGCCGTACAAGTCACAGTGTAATATCAACGATTGTAGCAAATCATAGTCAAGGTGGCAAAAAAGACACAGGCTAGAAGCAAACGGGTTCTTGTATAGTGCAGCAGCACACAGAAAATCATGAATAAACTGCACCTCCTACAAGAATGCACAAGGCAGCCATCACCTTCAACACACACAACTCGAATATACAAAAATATATAAAAAAAGCTCAACATATGCATGGCAACACTTCATAGAGAACAGGCAGGCATACAGGTCCTCAAAATTCACCTCCAATTTCCTTACAAATGATGACTATCTTCAGAGTTTTGTCAGCACCCAGTGACATTCAGAATGAGCACTCTTGCACAAAGCACACGATTTCCTTGAGCTTTGATACGTCAGATTGAAACTCAGTTTGCTATAAAGCTCACTAAAAGTCAGGAAGGTATTTCTGAGCTTTTGGAGCTACATTTCATTTACATTCAAAGTGAACTGTTGTAATCGGAATAATTTTCTGAACTGAATCTATTCCCTTATTAGAAAATTGAAAAAAATTATTTCTTTCAAGTGGTGTGAGAATGGCACTGTTAGAGATTTAGAAGTTAATTTAAAACTGACATAAGAGCTTAGGTCAGAGTATCTGTGTTTCCTGCAGTAACCCAAAACTGAAAGACCTAATTTACAATTTTCTTCTCAATTCCCTTCTAAACTTTGTGGTTTATCACATGTTTGGGAGTGATAGAGGTCAATGATGGATTAAATTCTTTTTAAAGCGTTTCATCCCATTTCAGGAGACCCACTGCATCTACATCCAAGCACTGTAAGTGTGATATGTTGTCACACTCCTATACACTACCACAACAAATACCAAAGAAAGCATAATAAATATTACTCAGTATTCACTTATGCAGAACAACCATCAGATTCATTTTTAAAAAACCACACAAAAAAACAAAAACAGGGGAGGTTTATGAACACAGATTAAAGAAAAAGAAAACACAAAAGAAAAAAAAAAAAAAACAACCAAGGTTTATTTACAGTTTCAAATATTTCCAGTCCTCAGAAAGCAGGGGTAAGGCCCCGGCTGGAGAAAAGGCCCTGGCCTGCTTACAGGGTGGGCTGGGAGAGCTCAATTTCCCCCCTCAGGTGTGGAGACAGGGGGTCTCACCCTCCTTACAGGGCTGCCCCTCTCTCCAGGCAACCACAGGAGCACAATGGCAAAAGGCCAACAACAGCAAAGATCCTGTGCTTGCAGAGAGGTTGCCCAGCACAAAGCCAGCCGGGGCACCCAGAAGGTGCCCCTGGGATGCCAGGATTGCCCTTTGCCCAGAGGGCCTCTCGTGCCCCCTCTTTGGCTCCAAGCTACCGCTCCTCTTGCTCACTCTCGCCTCGTCATCCGACGGCTTCTGCCAATGGATGACGACACACTCAGGCCTGAAAAGCTCCAGCTCCTGAAGGGAACCGCGACCCCACAGCCCCACAGGGAGATCCTCAAGCCACCACCCACAGACCCCCCCCTCAGCTTGACTCACCATACAGACAGCTGGCGCAGTCCCATCCGGTGCTGAGAGCCAGGCTTACAGGCCAGTTGACGCCCCGTGAGTCTTTTTCCTGTCCCCTCTTTAGCCGGGTGACGCTCCTCTTGTCTCTCGCCTTTGACTCATCGTTCTATAAGATATTTCATCCTTCTTCTCTGCTAGCTGCTGCCAAGGAAGGATGGCACTGTCAGTCCCGTGTGCTGATTCCTGACTGCTACCTCTTGACAACCACTGGAATTCTTCTGAGATCCTCAGATTTTCCATTACAATTGTACACCTCATCCCCTCTAAATCACCTCAGACATTCCCTCCAAAATGCTACCTCTGCCTTATCTGCAACACCTCACACTTTTCTACAAAAACTCTTTTGTCCGTGTAGCAGGATGCTCTGCCTGGAATGGGGCATAACAACTCGAGCAATGCTCTATTTGCGATGTTACAAGCGGGAAATTAAAAAGAGGCTATCATACTGCTTTTAGAGTTGAATAATGCTGAAACCAGTATGCCTCATCAACCCCAAAGTTAAACATCCTGGTAGTGAGAAGACCTGGTGAACTACCCGATAAAGGAACAGACAGTGATACTACTAATGACTCATATATAACTAATATCTAAAGCTGCTGAGCTGACATAGCTGGAGACATCTGACAGTCAATCACTCAACACTAGAAAAGCAAGCCAAGCCCCAAATTTTAGCAGTAGGTCTCCTAACATATTCCTTCTTGGAATGTGTGTGTGAAGATCCCTCCCTGAGTGGGGACACCCCTCAGTTACTTCTCAAAGATAAGCAAAAGAGATTTGCCACCATTGTTTGTATGGCTAAGTGACATTAACTTTTATTTAATAATTTTTTGCTATCTTTAATACAATCGCTTCAATAATGCTTCAAAACAGCACATTATACTACACTAGGTTTTGTGGCTCCTATACTGCATAGTAAATAATTCTGATTAAGATATTTTTGTCTAATCCTTATCATAATAAACCATATAAATTTATATGAATATACTTGGTTTGCCATCCTTTATCCTGAAGGACAAAATTGTATAGAAGTTCAAGTACAGCTAAAAAATCTTCTAGGCATAAACTGCTGACAAAATCTGGGGCTAAGATTGGGTTCAGGCACCCCCATGTTCCTCTCTGAGGAGTTTCAAAAGCAAGGGGGTCCTTTTTGCACCTCCTGAATCAGCGGGAGGGCTTCTCTAACAGATTTTGTCTGAAGCTCCAACTCTGCCCGTGACAGTACCCTTTCTAAATTAACCCAGGTTTTCAGCTAAAAATGTCACCTGTGTCCCTTCTAAGTTATCCCAGATCTTCTGTCAAAGATCCTGCCTCTGTCTTCTGTGTTACAATAGACTTTCCCTCAAAAACGCTCATTTTTCCTCTCTAAATTACCCCAAACTCAACCACCCTTAAAAAAAAAAAAAAAAGGCAGCTAATTTTGTTTCATCTAAATTACCTCAGGGTTTCTGTCAAAAACGTGACTTCTGATCCCCCGGTAGACTACCTCGGATTTTCCCTCCAAAATGTCCCCTAGCTGCATCTTATTGGTCACCTTTTACCCCAAAAATGTTCATTCTCTTCCCTATAAATTACCTCAAGTTTTCCCTTCAAAATGTCTACAGGTTACCTCAGTTTCTGCACCCAAAATATCCATTCCGCCCCCCACAGACTTCTTCAGATATTTCACTCAAAAATATCCCCTAAAGATTACCTCAGATTTTTCTTCTAAAAATGTTCCTTCTGGTCCCTACAGATTAACCTCAGATTTTCCTTCCAAAATGTTCTATTCCACAGAGATCACTTCAGATTTTACCTTCATTCATTCCCCTGCAGATTACCTGAGATTTTACCCAAAAAATGTTCCTTCTGGCCCCTAAAAATTACCGCATGTTTTATCACAAAATTTTCTCTGCTTGTCCTCCACGAATTACCTCAGACTTTCCCCCCAAAACAATGTTCTCACCTAGAGATCACCTCAGATTTTCCCACCAAAATGTCCACTACGTCCTCCACAGATTATCACACATTTTATTTCCGCAGTCCAGTGGGAATAACACTCCTCAAATTTTCCCCCCAAAATGTTCATTCCGTGCCCTGCAGGTGACGCCAGGGAATTCCAGCGCTCCTCCGCTTTGAAGTTCTTGCTGTCCCCTCTGAGTTCCCTCAGCTTTTGCCCTCACAAACTGGAACATCGTGCAATGCTGTGACGGCACCGTCCCTTCCTCCTTCATGTCTCAGCCCAGAGTCTGCCTGAGGCCGACTCCCACACCGCTTACAGAAGCCTGCCCGGCGCCTCGCCGGGAGGGGCGGACACGGCGGGTCCGAGTTCCCGCCGCCGCGGCTGAGGGGAGCGGCGGGGCAGGGCCGCCGCACCTGCGCGGGAAGCGCCCCCCTGCGGCGCCAATGCGGAGGCGGCGGCGGCGCGGCGGGAACCCGCCCGCCCCTCCCGGGCCCCTCAGGGCGCACCCGCCGCCCCCTCAGCCACCCTCACGTCCCCTCAGCGACACACGACACATCGGCGTCCCCCTCAGTGACTCTTATGTCCCTCCAGGGACACGTGGGGCACCCCACCATCTCGACATGCGCTTTCAGAGGAAAATTTTACTATTATAAATGGGCAAGCACACAGGTGTTAAAGACATTTCTTACTCTGGGTTTCCTTCGGTAGTGTCAGGTATTCAATTTCAGGGGGGAAGGTAATTTAATAATTGAAAGGTACAACAATAGGAACAGCTCAGGCTGGTGCCTGCAGACACAGGCCCTGAACGAAGTAATCCCTGGAGTTTTATACCCTTTCAGTCTATGTACCTGCTCCAATGGTGATTTTGGGGTCTGGGGTTCTTCAGAGTCCCTGGATGATGGAGTCTCCCCGCCCTGGCCGGAGGCGCAGGTCCTGAGGCCTTTGTCAGGCAGAGGGTGGACACCCATTTCTGGCTCCAGGTGTTTCCTGCTGCCCAGGGCACAGCGAGCAGCTTGCACTGGTATCTGGCACACCCACCTACCTGTGCTGGGGGGATTTCTCAGCACGGGCACGGCAGAAGGCTCTCCTTATACACACACACACGCACACACACACACTCTTAACAAAAAGGGAGTTTATTAAGCATTGCAAACAACATAACCTGCTGTTTACTGTGAGAACAGTAAATAAATCCCAGAAGCCAAGCCACAGCCTATTTGAATTCAATTCAAATTGTCTGTGCTGGCAGGCCAGGGCTACGTTTCTGAAGATATATTAGAAATAAATCACAAAAGGCTACCTTCAAATGAAACAAAGCATTGTCAATACGAATTAATCAAGTGTGAGTGCAAGCAAAGACTGCCGTGAAGTTTCCATGTGTTCTCCTCGTGTAGAGCAATGCATAAGAGCCAGTTTCTTCTTCCATTCCTGTTAATACTACATTAATTGCTTTTGCATGGAAATCCATGAGGGAATTTATATTAAAAGCAATTGAGAAGAGTAGAACGGAAGAAAACAGGGGAATGGGAGTGCAGCCCCATGCATCTTGCTACGTGTATTTAAATGCTTTCGATGGTATGCGTGGCCAGTCCTTGGGGTGAGGAGGTGGGCCGGGACCCATGGTTGGTCAGCTCTTTCCCGAGCAGCATTTTGGGGATGCTGTGGCGCTCTCTGCCACAGCTGAGTGCTCGATGCGGCTCAGTCGGCCCGCACGGAGGAGTGCGGACACCGTGCTGCAGTGCTGGGCTGCAGTGCTGAGCTGCAGCGCTGGGCTGCAGTGTTGAGCTGCAGCACTGGGCTGCAGCGCTGGGCTGCACTGCTGGGCTGCAGTGTTGGGCTGCAGCGCTGGGCTGCACTGCTGAGCTGCAGTGTTGGGCTGCACTGCTGGGCTGCAGTGTTGAGCTGCAGTGTTGAGCTGCAGTGCTGGGCTGCAGTGCTGGGCTGCAGTGTTGAGCTGCAGTGTTGAGCTGCAGCGCTGGGCTGCAGCGCTGGGCTGCACTGCTGGGCTGCAGTGTTGGGCTGCAGTGTTGAGCTGCAGTGTTGCGCTGCAGTGCTGGGCTGCAGCGATGGGCTGCAGTGCTGGGCTGCAGCGCTGGGCTGCAATGCTGGGCTGCACTGCTGGGCTGCAGTGCTGGGCTGCAGCGCTGCGCTGCGCCCCGCGGGCGGCCCCGGCTGTGCGTGCGCCGCGCACCCGCAGTACCGCGCTGGGGCCGAGGGGCGGCAGCAGCGCAGCGCGGGCGGCCGGGGCTCCCGAGCGGGGACCCCGAGCCGGGTTTGGGGTCGGGGAGAGCTCCGAGCCGGGGTTTGGGCAGCGTGTGGCGACAGGTGGGAGCTTTGGAGCACGGCCGGATGAGCCTGGGTGCCGATCGAAGGTTTGAGTTACAGCTTAAAGCTCCGAGGGCCTTTGTGCAGGGGGTTGTTCACGTTCTCCTGGCTACTCGTGCCTTGGGATGATGCTTGTAAAGGTTTGCAGATATGAGCCTGTAGTCCTTGGCGGCAGTGCGCATTCCCCAATGTTGTAGGGTTACTTCCTGAAGGGAGCCTACAAGAAAGATGGAGAGAGACTATTTACAAGAACATGGAGTGACAGGGCAAGGGAGGATGGTTTTAAAGTGTAAGAGAATAGGTTTAGATTCGGTATTAGGAAGAAATTCAGTACTGAGAGGATAGTGAGACACTGGCACAGGTAGCCCAGTGAAGCTGTGACTCTTCAAGGCCAAGTTCCAGCTCCATTCCAATCCTTTCCAGTAATTTTCATTGCAGTCTGCTGATACTGGCAAAGTTACTTAGCACTGCTGTGAAAATTTTAATTCTCCTAAAACTGCTTTAAATTGGAGTTGAGGAAAAACAATGTTTATTCGACAAAAAGCTGTTCTCTTTCCTCCAGCTGTCTTCCCATTTCCCCAGTAACAATTCCTGGGGTAGCACTAATTGAGCCTTACTGAAATTGATCTCTGAGCTTTATAATTTGGACAGTTCTCCCACTTCCTTTTCCGTAGCCTTGGTCACTTGACAGCCATCTACCTGGGATAATAACTTGGTGCCTTGTAGCTTTTAAAGGATAATGCCTCATCACACACAAATATATGTGTATGTATCATACTTTGTGTTACATACACAGGTTTGGCAGTATATGTTAGTGACATACTCTCCTAATCAGCAGAAGAAATTTGCTTTCTCTTATTTGGAGATGGAGGCAGCTTTCCATCAGATCTGTTTGATTCAATGACTTTAGTTTGATTATGTTTGTCCGGTGTCTTCAGCTCCAGCCATGACAATCCAAACACCAAGCATGGTATCTTTCTGGTTTAACAAATGCAGGTAAGATTACAGAATCATCTGAAGCAAAGCCAAGATAGACAACAAGTAACAATAGTGGCAGGGTGCAAGTGGGAGATAGAAATAATGAACAATTATCCTCAGTAGTTATCAGAGTTAAGGAGTTGGAACACTTCCTTGTGTAGGAGATCCCGGCTGATACAGGGCTGTGCTACATGTTCACAGATCTTTCCTCTGTTATCTTTTAACATTTTCTCTCACTGGCTGCATCCCTGTAACAGGTAAGCTTTACATTTCATTGTAACTGAGATGCTGTTAAAGTTATGTATGTGCTTTTTTCCTCTTTAGCATGGTGGCAGGTTTTTTTCCTGTTTTGTTTTGTTTCCCTTAAAGGAAAGGTCCTAATATATCACTCACCATCATGCACTAGAGGGTTAAAATTCTGGACACATTAAATACAGCACCTTTGACTATTAGACAGATAGGATCATCATCTTACACTCACCTGCAACATCTTCCATAAAATACTGGTTTTCTTCTGTTTCAGTGTTATTGTACTATTTGATATTCTCTCTCAAACCCTCATATAAACATGCCTAACCCCCAGCGCTCTCAGTCTTTAACTGCCTACAGTGTGGATGACATTTAGTGAGCTTCCAGGAACTGTAGGCCATTATTCAGCCACAACCACATCTGTAGCTGAAAGAACAGTGCAGACCCTCTCAAACAAAGCTACTGGTACCTGGATTCGAAACTCCTCTTTGAAAAGCCTGTATAGCACTGTTGTTATTATTGGGTAATGCTCAGTGGAGCAATAATATACAAAAGAGCACCGATATATTTACAGTCATTCCGGAGGTTTCATCTCACTGTCCTCCTTCTGAAAGTGTTCATAGCACTAAGTTTCATGACTAAAAAGCCACCAAGAAACCCAAGTACCATTCATGCTTTAACAGTTGAGCGAGCTGGTTTACACTGATGGCTTTCCATTGGGAATGAGTGCTGCTCTGTCAGAATGACCAGCACAGAAGTCCCTCCAAGTGTAATTTCATTGCGAGAGGTACAGTCCTGAGCCCAGGATCCTCTACAGCTTGTCACCTGTTTGAGACACTGTACTTCCCTTGTCTAGAAATAAAACTAAAGAGAGACTTGGCGCAGAACAGGAGACAAAAGCACAGGCAGTCAATCAATAACATTGCTTAATGACTCATGGACCTGGGTCCCTGAAGGGTACAAAAGGCAATTCCAAAGTCAGCATGTGGTCACCCAGCAAAAAGAACCCAGGAAACCTGATGACTCCCAAACTGACTTCCTTTGTCCTCAGCTGCACCACAAGTAATCCTGGTTGGACTAGCCAGACATACACATCTTAGTCCTTGTTAAAATGCAGGTATGAAAAACAAGTATGAAAGACTGACTGAATGAAATCTGCAGGAGAATAAGCGTGACTAACTGAAATCAGTTTTGTTTAAAATAAAATCACCTTCCCCTTCCACACAGCCTCACATTTAGCTTTGCTATTTTCATTTTACATCAGTAGCTGCTCACAGCGGATTGTTTAAAAATTTCAAGAAAACATAATAGTGTGAGCTTACAGAAGAATGTCAAAGGAAAGAGAACTATTTCGGGAAGTGAGGACATGGCAAGCTTGAAATGGCTTATCTTTTTGAGGCAATACTTTTTCCCCCTTTTGCCCAAAGGAAGGGCCTTGGCACACTTAAAATTTCTTCTGTTACACCAATAACTTCTTATTTCCCAGTTCACAAAGAAGAAATAACTGTTAAAACAAGTTGGTTTCTCAAAACTAGCCCTGAGTATGAAATTACAGGAAATTTCCTAAACATTTGTGTACAGTGACACATGCATTGCTGTACTAATATGAGCAACCTGAACAGAGAGAGAGCCAGGAAAATGAGAATTTCTCTCTACCTGAATATGTGAGGCTTAGAAACACAATTTCAAATATAGAACAGAAACTGCAGGGCTTAAAGCCCTGAAGATTTCAAGGCTTCTCAGAAAGTATTTTATATTGAATGCAAAGAAAAAAGCCAGAACCATTTGCAATAATCAGTGTTGTTATTGTTATTACCAACAGCAGCAGTTTAAAAATGGTGAGGTATTTGGTACCAGTGACCTGTTCCTTCTGTGTGTAGCCACTGCGTCATGCCCGTGGTTATACTGCTAAATACAAAGGATGAACTACTGCAGTATCATTTATTAAGTTATGTGCTAAAGAAAATTCCAAAGGGAAACATTTTTATAGGACAAAAGGTCTGACAGTAAGGTAGTGGGATGGAACTAAGACACACCACTTACAGTGCCAAATCATGGCACCAACTTGCCAGTTTGCCCAGCTGTAATATATGAATTCTACTAACTACAGATACTAGTTTTGGGGAAGAAAAAAAAAAGTTAAAAAAAGAAAAGTGTTCAAAGTAAGCTGATAGTGTTATGGATATTCTTGCTGTGAAATTATGATGTTTTCAGGGACACAAAATGGGCAGTATCAAAGCCGTAACATGTGACCTACTTATGCCCCTTCCCCTCTTTCACAGTTAAAAGTGGCTTCAGACTTTCAAAAGTAAATCCTGTCCAAAATAGTAAGCTTCTGCTGTTGAACCTGTCTCATGGTTCTCATGAGAGGTGCCACCATCCTCTTACAAAGGGAAGCACTTGCCTTCTTGTTAGAGAAGTTTCATTTGCCTGAAAGAAACAAACAATGAGACTCACTTAACTCTCAAATGAAAATATAGGCTGATCTCTTGCCTTGGAAATAATCCTCAGGAAGTCCCTTCGTTTGATTGTCGTGTTTCCAACCTCTCCCCAAATCTTTTTCACTCTTACTCCAGACTCACAGATTGAGTGTAGTGTGGGACCTAAACGGATTATACTTTATTTTAGCCATAGTCATGCATTCCACACTGACCAAATGCTTTCTTCCTGGAAGAACTCAAAGCAAGCATAGGATGTCCTCATAGCTAAGTAACATGCCAGGTCACTGGTGGCCAGAAATGTCTTCAGTCTGATTTGAAACTGAGCCAAGTTGCGTGGCTGTGAGTAAAGATGAGCTACAGAGGCAGCTTCGATGTACAGTGCTGGGTTCTGCAGAACAGGTTTGGGTAGTTCAGGTTAATTCTATGCCAGTGACTGGGGAGAAAACCTTCCCCAAACCATGATACAGTGTTTGTAACCCAGTACACTCTGGGCAGGACCTGTTTCTTGGCATTCATGTATTCCAAAGAATTCTCTTTCAGAGTCAGCATTAGACACCATTACCCACTACGGAACTACATGGTGAACTCCTAACTATCCAGTTACAGCCTTTCTAAATCTGTAAGTGCTTATCTCTTCTGCTGCAAGGAAACAGAGTAAGGAAAGGGATGGAGATGCACGATAGAGCTGCAGGAAGTGCCCAGGAGAAAAGGAACCGCTGGTGTGACAGAGCCGTGGATGGCAACCACTGCTTCTGGGAGAGGTATTCCTTATCCCGCAGCAGCTGCCGCTCCTGACAGCGGGGTGGATCCTGCTTGGCAGCAGCAACAGCTGTCGGGACTTTCCAACACTCATCGCAAAAAAAACCCCAGCGGCATCTTGCTGACTCCCCAGCAGCCTCTGTCCTTGGCAGTTTCCTGCTTTGCAGCCTGTTAGAGCCTCACCAGTCCACTGCCAAGGGAGCTGGAGAATTGTGGAACGTTTCCTAAAACATCCTAGTTATGCACAGCCACAGCGTGTAGGGCTACGTGATTTCCTGCTGAAAGAAGAGAGTGCCTGCCTTGAGTCAAAGGCTGTGTTGACAGAGCTGCAAGCTCTTGGTCCCAGGTGAAGTCTTGCTTTAAATTCTCAGCACAGATTCAGCATTGCCAAAATTCCACAGCTATTTCAGCAGTGCTGCTGCTGTGCCCAAGGTCACACAACAAATGAGATCTGAAGGATGGAACAGTTGCCTATTACACCAGCAGATGTAACTGGAAAACATGGAAAATCTATGGGAATGTTGTGATTTCTTACACAAGGTTTGCTAACTATTTTAGAAAGTATCTTTAATTTCAGTGAAGTCATTGAAATACAGTATTTATATAAGCTGATTCTATCCTTTTTTACTCACTATTCCCCTCCCTTTTCTTCCTTGATTTGATCCTTAAAGCTTCCCTTTCCTTTATCCCAGATCCTTTTTCTCTCTTTCGTACTCATATCCCTCCCAACCACCCCCAGGCTAGAGATTCCCGCAGTGCCTTCTTCTGATGTCATTTCCTCAGACTTCATTCTCCTCTTCCTCAGTTTTGCTCTTCTTGCACTCTAATAAATCCCAAACCATCATTCTAGTTGCGTTTTCTCCATCTTTGACTCACCTCTAGTTTCCTTCATTATTTTCATTTTCTCTTCTTGTAGGGGAATATTTCTTCCATTAATAAGACAAGAGAATGTCTGGTTTTCTTCTTTCCCATAGCCTAACTTTCCATCTTTAATTTCTCTATTTCTCTTTTATCTCAAATGTATCAACTTTTCATCTTCCTCTCCACTTCCGGCTGTGCTCCATCCCAACTCCTGATCTCCTTAATTCTGCTCCTTAGTCTTTCACAGTTGTTTGCCTTCTCTCTAATAACAATATTTTCTTCCACCTCAAACAATTGTTTCTTTTGCCTTTCCAGGTATTTCAGCATTTTCCTTGTGGTTACCAGCTCCCTGAGCACCCTATTTACAAATCCTGTGCCAGTTCATTTGATACACTCCAATCCTCTCCTTTAACATTATGGAATTCACACATCAGCTTGTTGTGCAGCCTCTCTTCACACAATTTCCAATACACCCATTTTATCCATCCACACGGCTAAACACCTTGTTATTTTATATCCTATTATGACATAATTCCTTTGTACAGGATAAACCAACACCGTCTTCTGGGCTAAGCAGTATAAATGCTGAACTAACAAACAAACAAAAATGGCATTAATAGAAAATAGATCAGGAAATACTAAAAATCATTGTCAACAATTGATTGATAATGTATTTTCCCTACAGCATCATGTTAAATTCCTTTTCATTTATATCACAAAAGCATACAGATGAAACTGAATGAGTTTCAGAAATGCACAACATATTCAAACTATGATATCAGCACAAAAAGAGACTGAAAAGTCTGATGTCATGTAATCTGGAGGAATATAATAACATAAGACATGATATTATAGAGAAATACAAAGCACTGAATAATAAAGCGAAGCAGAGCCTTGGTACATTTCAATCCTGACAATATAAGAACCAGTGGATCTTAAATGAAGAAAGGGAATGTTTAGAACATTATTTGCACAACTTATAATTAGCATGTGAAACACGTTGCTCTAAGGTATGAAAACCCAGTGAACTCTAATGGATTCTAAAAAGGAGGTGGCTTTTCTCTGCACACAAAAAAATAAGACATGGCTATTTTCAGGTTAGTTCTGTAACTTCCCTCTTTTGGGAACAAGTGATCAAATGACTGAAGGTGAGACAGACTTTTCCTTCACAAGATAATTGAGAAAGATTGCTGTGGGGCTTCCAGGTGATGCTTGTGAACCGGCTGACACTGGCAGATGCAATACTGGACAGACACGGGGCTAACCTCCCTCCTTTTATGCAAAACATTTTCTTGCTCCTTTGAAAAGAGCAGCTCCTAAGATGAAGGTGACACAAGGTGACACCCGGTCTGCAGGTTGTGTGTCACAGCGCTCAGGAACCTGGGAACCCTTCACCACAGGACACAAAGCCAAGTGGATTCACTGTGGGCACGTCAGCCACAGCCACAGAGCAAAACCAAGGCAGTGAGACCGAATCAGCACTGGCTGCAGAACGCTCCACTGCCCTGCTGAGGTGCTCTGTACACCATGCAGTGGAGCATCAGGTGCCAACAATAAGCCATGGGGGGAAAAGTGTCACTGTCACAGCTTCGACATCAAAATAAACGCCCCAAGGACTGCTCAACCACACACATATATTATCCCGGAAAAATGTGCATCCAGGCTATTCTTAATCTCCATGGAAAAAAAAAATTAACATTTTTACAACCTACCCAGAGGGTCTAACTAAACACTTTTCTTCACGGCCAACATTTTTTATGTTTCAGTTCAGTGTCTTCAGTTAAAGACTAAAGCTTTTAAGACCATGATTCCTCAGCTGGCCTCCTCTTTCTATAACCACTTTTGATATTTTTCAAAAATCATTGTATCTCTGCAGTTGTCTCTGTTTAAGACTTGATCCTTCTATTTTTTTAAGCTCTCCATTCTCTGCAGTCTTGACATTATCCAGCTGAGATTAGCCCTGGGCTAGCATAATGCTTCAGCTGAACAACATTAACAACAGAAAAGAGCATATTTAAAATGTCAATGCTCCAAGGCAGCTTTTAAAGGCACTTCAGCCACTATACCCTTCCAGTTTGATGGTGATCCGTTGAAGCAATGCGGCATTTGTTTTTTTAACAACAAGTTATGCAGTTAACTAATAGAAATCTTGTGTAATCAGTGTTTCCAAAGTGTACTTATGAAAATACCCTGTGGGATCTTGTTGCAAATCCAAGTCAGCATGTGGTGATAGATGACACTTCTTTCTTCTCCTCTGATGGGCTCAGCTGACTTCCTGGCACATCTAAGCTGGCTGTTGTTCATCTAGATGCTAAGAAGTTAATCTCTTTCAGTGTTTTCCAGGAATTTGAATCAAACCAGTTGATGTCAACTGTAATTTCTCAGCTCTTTTTCATACCTCTTGCCCCATTTTATACATAGATACTGTGCTTGCCTCTTTCTGATCTTATGAAATTTCCACCCTTCAAGTTCTTCAAGGTAAGCACTAACATTCCTGAGATTGCTTCAGTCTCTTCTCATCATTGTAGATAAGCCAGATGAAGTAATAATGAAGAGACAAAATACCTTGTTCAAGTCTGTGTAAGTGTAAGGAAACAGAAATTCCTGTATGTGTAGGGCAGAAGAGAGATCTGTGATCAGTTTGCTAGCACTGATATGGAAAATGAAGGATTACCCTGAAAAAAGAAATATTATGAGGCCATTCTGACAAATTCATTTTCTTTGTACCTATAGAATTTCCTGTATATGCCAATGAAGATATTTTAACATTTATTGTTCTCTCTTTATAGTCAGAAACTAGATGAGTAACCACCATCGAAACACAAATTGTAGTCATAATTTATACTTGCTCCAAAATGAGTGTTTTATTTTATGGGGATGAAGTTTCTCTCTGTGCAGGGAGAGTTACCACTCGAGATCCACTCATCAAAGCTATTCAATGCTCAGTGCTTTGTCAAGTTACTACTAGCTTACAATACATTTACAGCATTCATACCATTAGTATAATTCACAGAGACTCTAAGGAGGGGCTGACACAAAAGCATTACTGCGGTGATCCCCAAAAAAAGCACTGAGGAGGCAAATGAAAACTTCTGGGGTTTTTTTCCAGACTTATGAGTACACTCATAGGGAGGGGACCATATGAATTTGATTACGAATGTATACTTTTATTGCACGAATACTCAACTTTGGATCATACTGGGAAGAGATATTAATTTCTACTGACTCAAAAAACATCCCTTGCCGAGTGATGCATCATTGCATGTGAAATTCTGGATTCCAGGTATGCAATTAAATGCTCTGCTCTTCTAAGCATCTCATCAACCTTCTGGATAAATGGCCTGAATTGCACAAGTCCAATGTCTTAAAACCCATGAGCTAATATAGGGTTACTAGGAAGTTTACATGACCACTGGTATGACTTACCTGCCTCACTCACCTAATGTGAATTATAATTGGTTTGAACATAAGGAGAGGCCTAAAGTTTTCCCTATAAATGCTGCAACGCAGCCAGAGCTTGAAGTCTTATCATATAGGTCTGCAGTTGCTCACAGCAATACACAGTCCAAGGCACAGAGGAGCAAAGGAGCATGGCTGGTAAGTTAAAAAAAAAAGGCTCTTTGTTCATATGGAGTGGGAAAGTGAATAATGTACCATGTGTTAGCTTTCTCTGTGGGGTTGTTTTGCAAAGGGCTCTGAATTGCTGAAGTACAGAACATTTTGAGAATTATGCATATATTGTTTTAGTGTTTTCCTTTCCTGAATTTTACAAAAGACACAAGCAAAAGAAGATGATCCATCCATTGCCATACTATAGTTAAATATTAAAAATATTGTAAAATTGCAAATAGAGCAGAAGAAGTTGTGGCAAACTGCAAACTTTATTTTAGCGTGAAATTTAATGAATCAAAGAGTAGGTCAGGTATGGATGAATCTTGTGTTAACAGCAATACTTATGCAAAGGATACACTGCAGACTAAATTTCTTCCAGCAGATCCAGAGTCAGTAATGCCATTTTAACTATTTTTTTTAATTAGTGTGAAAGGCAAAGGCACTTTAAAACACAAAGCAAGCAAAAGTTCAGCAGTGAAGTCTTAGGAGGAAGGATATTAAATTAATACCTTTTAGTAAGATTGGCCCTGTACTCAGGCCTGACTTGCTGGCACTTGCATAAAAATGTATGGAATCATAGCATAGTGTGAGTTGGAAGGGATATTTAAAGGCCATCTGCTCCAGCTCCCCTGCAGTGAGCAGGGACATCTGCAACTAGATCGGGTTGCTCAGGGCCCCATCCACCCTGACCTTGCATTTTTCAAGGAATGGGGCATCTACCNTGCAGACTAAATTTCTTCCAGCAGATCCAGAGTCAGTAATGCCATTTTAACTATTTTTTTTAATTAGTGTGAAAGGCAAAGGCACTTTAAAACACAAAGCAAGCAAAAGTTCAGCAGTGAAGTCTTAGGAGGAAGGATATTAAATTAATACCTTTTAGTAAGATTGGCCCTGTACTCAGGCCTGACTTGCTGGCACTTGCATAAAAATGTATGGAATCATAGCATAGTGTGAGTTGGAAGGGATATTTAAAGGCCATCTGCTCCAGCTCCCCTGCAGTGAGCAGGGACATCTGCAACTAGATCGGGTTGCTCAGGGCCCCATCCACCCTGACCTTGCATTTTTCAAGGAATGGGGCATCTACCACCTCCCTGGGCAACCTGTGCCACCCTCTAGGTTAAAAACTTCTTTCTTGTATCTCATCTAAATTGAGTCCTTCAGTTTAAAACCATTACCCCATGCCCTATTGCAACAAGCCCTGCTAAAAGTCTGTTCTTGACTTTCTTATAGATCCCCTTCATAAATGCATAAAATGAGTCCTGAGTTTAAGATGCTGCTGCTTTACCCATTCTAGGCAGAGCACATGCCCTGCTGGCTTTATGTGACTTAGGCTTGAAAAGTTCAGGAAATTAATAAAAACCAACCATCCACAGATCAGGGGCTCAAGTGCAGAACTGACATGCATTGTTTCCCCCTCATGCAGTTTAACAGAGGCACAGTTTTAGGAGGAGTGATTGCACAAACGCTTAGAACACAAGTGTTTATCCACATATCTGTTATTTGAAATAATTCCTATTATTGTCTTGACCTTGTGCCAGCATCCCTCAGCATCTGCTGTTTGCCTGGCCTGCTGGTGGTTAGTTAATGACTATCTGAGTGCAGCTGCTAAGTGTGATACCATCTATATGTTTATTTGTTTAAGGGCAGAACTGAGGCCAGGAGGGAATTGGGTCCACAGGATCAGCATAGGGCTACAGATTCCTTCATAAATCTCCTCCTCTGAGCAGAGCTTAAAAAAATGGCAAAACACAATTTGATAGGTGAAGCTGAAATATTGGACTGAGTAGAAAAATCCTTTTTAACAAAAGAATTATACGGTAAGGTGGACAGTTAAAATCTTCATCTACAGCAATGGGGAAAAAACCCACAAACCAATTGTTTCTGCATTGTAACATTTCCTTTTAAGCAATGATTTGCCAATAACTTAGAGCATTTTAGCAGAGCTCTCTCTCAAAGCTTCCTCTTGAAATTTCAGACAGCAGTCTATCCTTCTCAACGACAATTTTCTTATTGCACGAAATGCAAGAAGCATTTAATGCAGCATTTAACGAACAAACTGGCATTTGCTGATCATGATCAGCACTTGCTTGTGAAATACCCAGGATCCAAGAAATACCCAAGCCCAGGCTCAGCTGGAGATGTCAGGACTGCAAGTGGATGCTCCTCATGGTACCACGCACAATTCTTTATGTAAAAAACTGTGAGGGTTTGTGTGCAGGTGTGTGTGCACAGAGCTGTTTTCACTCTTTCTCCTCTCTCCCTGCTCCTCCCATCCCCTGACACATCCTGCAGACAGACACACCTTTTTCCCCAGAAAATCTTTATGCATTTGTGGGCCAATGGACCTGCTTTAACAGAATCCAGAAGGTTTTGCATAAAGAAAAGGGAAAAGCACCTAAAAGGTTCCTGTAAGTTTGCTTGATTTTTTTAAAGGGTTTCGATGGTCTACAGCACCACTGTTGCTACTAAGGATTTAACAATTTGTTTCATAGTCTCACACTGAAAATAATTATCTCAGCTTCTTTCTGTCACTTTTAAGCTTCAGTGTCATTACAATTAAGGCGTGAGTTACACCTGCAAGCATCTTGTTTGTGCATTAGCACTGGGAGCGTCTGCCCGCAGAATGGGACAACGTGCTGGATTCCCAAAGAAAGGAGCAGAGCAGGGCAGTGATGGGAGCCTGCACAGGGGTGTTCGTGGATGATGAGTATGCAGCAATAGCTGGAAGTTAAAACTTCCAAATAATGTCTTTACTCCATTCCAGTGGAAGACATACGTGCATAAGTGGGAGAGGTAGGGAGATACGTTTAAATATCAAAGGCTGTAAGTGCTGTGTGACTGTGTGGGAGCTGTCAGGAGAGTCCAGCAGAGGTTCATCCCAGTCTCTGCACTGCCAGTTTGGCTTAGTCCTCTGTCCTGGTCCCATGGTAGTTTTTGAAGGTCACATATTAGTGCATGTCACTATTATGTCACTGTCAGCCTCCATTCTGAAGAAGCCACCTCATCTGGAATGAGCCAAGATCGCAAGAGAAGATCTGAGCCCAGCTAACAGGGCGCCCTTCTTACACAGACAATATGGAAGGTGGCTGTGCCAAGTTCTGCTGTCTTCAAAGGAAGGCTATTGGCAAACTTCAGGAACAGTCAGGAACTTCAGGAAGACTTCAGGCTGCAGCAGGCTGCAGCAGGCTGCAGGCTTCCATTCCAAATGTCCCTGCTATTTAAGGCATGTGCGTGGAAGAGGGAGACAGAAAATAAGAAATATGTCTTGGACAATATGTAAGGCTCAGAAGAGATCTTGGCCAAATATTTTTCCATATGGCCCTGATCATCCTACATCAGGTGGTTCTAGTCCTGAAAAGTGCTGATATGAGTCAGTCCCCACTACTGTTCCAGGGACCCAGGTTTCTCCCTAGTGTGGATCACAAATAAAGCAAAGCTGTAGAAAACCCCTTGAATTCCTGTATATAGGATAGCAGGAGTGGGGGCTGCTGATGGAATTTCTTGCTTAATTATTCTAAAACAGGATGTGATAAGAGATAGAATAGCCCAAACTTCTCAGGATACTGAATCACAGAATCAGAATCATTTAGGTTGAGAAAGACCTGTAAGATCATCGAGTCCACTGAGGTGGTCCCAGTGAGTCATGGCCATGTGGTTGCAGCACGATGCTTCAGGGATCTGTTAAAGAAGAGCTGTGCTCAGGAAGAATATAGGAGCAGATAAAATATTACAGAT
Organism: Mystacornis crossleyi; assembly: GCA_013400655.1. NCBI lineage: Eukaryota > Metazoa > Chordata > Aves > Passeriformes > Timaliidae > Mystacornis > Mystacornis crossleyi. The sequence goes on along the minus strand of VYZQ01002844.1, from coordinate 4,819 downwards.
AATAATTTCCCATCCTGAACAAAAGCACAATTAATAAAAGGTGACATTTCATAAAATTCAAGTCTCACTGAGGATTCATATAGAGTTGGTGTGAAAGAAAACATTGGAAAGAAGGAAAGAAAGGGGGGAATTTGACTGTTACCAAATATATCCTTCACCGTTCAGTGCTGAAACTCGTAGTCCTATATATTCATTTCTTTAACAGTTACTGAGCTGAGGGAAAAATCTGGGTATTACTGGAAAAGGATGTTATGAATTATATGATTGGACCAGTCTGCAAAAGATGATTCTGATATACTTTCTTCTGGGTACATGAAACAATATACTAAGGTGGCTTATAGCTTCATTTTTCTGAGCTCCAGAGGAGTCTTCTCTTGCTATCCACAGGGTTTCAAGCACCTGCCTGTGCATTCCCCACATTTACAGCCACCATTCAAGCTCTGCAAACACTGCTTGGCGAGGAAGCTGCCTGGGTCAGATGCATTCTGCTTGACTGACGGCATGTTCTGACTAGTGTTAATATTTCTCATTAATTTAACCCTCATTTTCAACCTTTGCCCATAATCTTTAATCCAAAAGTCCAGTATGTATCATTCATCTGTTTTACAAACAAAGCACACCAGAGGCCCGCAAGGCAGCTTAGGCAGAGCTGGGAATAAACAGCAGAAGCTGACACAACAGCCACAACTTGTTCTTCCTGACATACTGTCTGCCAGCATAGACGAACTGTTGTTCTTTTTCTTTCAACAGTAACTAATTTTCCTATCAAAGAAAAACAGTTTGCTGTGTATCCAAGGGTAGGAAGAAATCTTAAATTTATTCTGAAATTGGTTTGTGTGACATTTAACAGTATTTAAAAGTATGGATAGGAGAGTATGTGTTAACATCAAAAACTCTAACCAAATTCTAAGACATTTTAAATTTAAAAATTAGTGTTATCACTTTAAAATCACAATTGCGCTTTGGAAGTGATAAGCCATGGTCCCTCTTAAGATTAAATACAATTAATGAATAGAGATTCAAAGCAGAAGTCTGAATCATAGCCAGGTAAAAACTGTTTCTTCTAACAACAACTTTTTATAAGAAACATGAATAAAACATGTCCGTATATGAAATGGATTGAGCGAGTTCCAATTCTAGATTTTGCAAACATGATCCAAACCGGAAAACAGAACACTCTGGGCTACTGAAGACTGAGCCCAGCCAACTAAAATGATGAATTTGGGAACATGTACAGCTGTGCTCAGTTCAGCGTGATGGGTATCACTGAGAGGCATCTGTAAGATGTGCACTGAGTTAATCAAATTTTACAGGTAGTTTTATAAAAGTAGCAGAATTAGCCTCTCTCTTTCTTAACACAAAGTGGAGCCACCTGCAAAGCATAAACAAAATTCACTCTCCTTGAAATAAGGCGGAAGATTTTTGTGCATAACTTGGCATTGCCAGTAGCATGGTCAGAGATGTCTTACGGAAAAACAGTATTGCACCAGCTGAAAACAGTGATAGATATTTTATCACAAGTCACAAATGGACTTACCTCTTGTCACTGTAGTGTGTCACGCAAATATGACATGGAGTGCTTGTCTATTTAATGGGGTGAAACAGCAATTATGTGATAAATGAAGAATTGGTTCTTTAAGTTTGGCCCTGATTGGACCTGGGGCAGAAACAACAGCATGGTCATTGTTTTGCAATTACTACAATGCAGGGGGGGAAAAAAAGCAGCTTCAAAACAACAGATTTAGAAAATTAATTTAAAGAAAAAGTCCCTGTAAATATTGCTCATGAAGTATTTTGAATTAAAAACAGTGTTTTACAAGTAGGAGTTACACTCTATCATTATAATAGAAAGAAAAGCAGCTAAACGCTGAAGTTCTTATGACTTTAAATACATTAAAAAACTCTTAACAAGTGGCCAGACTGTTAGGAATAAATATTGTCCAATGTTAAGTTGCAAGGAAACAAGATGAGAATGCGAGGGCTGAGAGAGGAAAAAAATTAATAAAAAATAAATCCTCAAGCCCCACTGGTCAGATCAAGGCTGGGGGCAAAGGCAAGCACTCAAACTCCACCCCCAGAGGAAATACTGCAAACAGATTTTAAGAAGTGAAAGGCAGCAGTCATTCCTTGAGCCAGCAGAAGTAGAGGAAGCCATTCAGAGGAAGCCTCAGAAGCTGCATACAGAGAACGGATTGATCAGATATGGGCCAAGGTGAGCAAGGGGGAAGCCCATCCTGTAGTTTGTTACTTTCTTACATCCATACATCATGTTCAGCTCTGTAGTGGACACAGAGATCACTGCTTCTCTAAGGAGTTTTGATCCAAGAGAAAAAATAAGAGAAAATTCTTCCATCAAGAGTCAGGAGAAGGATTTTCACGGGAGTTGCATTTTTTCATTTATTGTGTGCATGGGTAAAGCACAGAACGAGATTTGGCAGCACAGGTATATTAACTGATATAAAAATGCTGTATTTTGCAAATAGGAAGGGAAAGTCTGCAGCTATTTGGAGCTGTCAGAAAAGTACAGATGACAGACTGACAAATCTGACATGAGAGAAAGAAGCAAAGCAGAACTTTAAGGTTGTATCACTACAAAGGCTGAGGAAGGCAACAATGAGCAGAGAAGGCTGAAACCTGAAGTTAAGGCAGAGAGGATACAGAAATTTGGGGGTTTGGGGGCTTTTTTGGCAGTTGCTTTGTTGCTGTGGTGGGTTTTTGCTCACGTGGTAATATTTATAGATATGCAAACTGACCATTATTATAAATCGTCCCGTGTTGATTTCCCAACTGCTGCCTTTTTAAAGGCAAAACTCCCAGAGCCCTCAGCTGGTTCTACAATAGATACACTTCACTGCTAAGCTTCTGAAGATTTTTTTTTTTAATAGTAGGTATGTTCCTGAAAAAATCATATGTGCTTCTCTCCTCAATACTGTAAAAAACCCATGTTCCTCTCCATTTGGACTGTGACTGCATTGCTAAAACTACCAACGTAGTTATTCCAAGGCTTGTCTGAACTTGATAAATTTAAGATCATGCTGTAAAAAAATCTTTACATTAATAAATCTGCTTGAACATAGGATGATGATTTTTTTTACTCAATAATGGTACAGGGTAAAAATTTTCCACTCCTAAGCACCGCACTCTTACTCTTCCCTATTCTCCCTCTTTGCAGGAGGAGAAAAAAAATCTTTTTCTGCTGTACTTCTGCACTTCATTTAAACCATCAAGCCATCTCCTACTAGAAATCCCTCCATAGGCTCTGATGATGTCAGAGCCAAGCCAATCTCAGATGCTGATTCTCTGGCCTCTGACTGAAGCCATAGTTCACATGCAAGAGCTTTCTACAGCATATTTCAGTAGTGCTCTCTCTCCCACCCTGCCAAATGTCAGCCCAGTGTCCATCAGCTTGTTCTTGTTAGGAGCTTCCAACAGCAGCAACTGCATGACACATAATAGAGCTAGAGACCACACCATGGCTTAAAATCCACAACTGCTCCTCAGCTCACTCAGGTTTCTTTATTTCTCATTCAGAGGCAGCCAGGCTGTGCCTCTGTTAGGATGACACCATGTCAGAATGTATTATACCTTGACAGAATTAAACAAGTTCAGCCAAATTTTCATCCAAGTAACTCACAAATACTCAATTCTCTCAGATTTCTCTCCTCTTAGATGCCTTTGTGATTTTCCTTTAGTACAGGATATCCTACTCCTATGTTTAATTATGCAGATAATCTCTAACAGCCTATGCAAGATGGAGTTTCTTCTAAAAAAATGTTCAAATATAAATTATTTCTAATTCTGGTGGAAGCCTCACATGGGTACCAGTTACCTGTAGAAAGTAATAAGCAATTCTTCAGAGTGTGTTTGTGCTCCTTCCTCTTTGGATGTACCCTCAAGTTTTCTCACTCTTCTCATTTTTTCCTAGCTGCAACGCAGCCAAGCACCAACTGGCATCTGAAAGAAAATGCAAGAGAACACCACACAAGTAAATTTTCTAGTGAAGAACTGATTGTGAGGAGAGGACAGGTCTTCACTATCACCTTCAATGGAACAGAAAAGCCTGAACAAAACTTAATATTCCATGCAGAAACAGGTATGGCCCCAGCTTCTTCACAGAGAGAGTAGTGCTGCCTCAGGACATTCTTCTGGCCTGATATGCACCACAGAGCAGCAAGAGAATACCTCAGAGCCAACGTGCTCATTCACATGGCCATGGAAGTGCGTGAGGTGTTTGCTCTATCACTCCTACCTCAGCGAGCAGCCACAGCCCCCTTCAGTTGCCAACATATGGCACAAATTCATCGGAGGGGAGGGTTACCTCCCTGCTGAGTCTGTTGATGATTAAATCTCCATTTCAGCAAGGCTGCGAAAAAAATGGTTTTTGTTTTTCTTAAAAGGTCCAAAACCCTCAAAGGCGACCAAGACCCTGGCTACATTTGGTATCTCCAGCACAGTGAGCAAGGAGGGCTGGAGTGCAGTGCTACAGTCCAGCAGTTCCAACTCTGTGAGCATCTCCATCTCCAGCCCACACAATGCTGTCATTGGACGTTACAAGCTGAGCATTCAAATTGGCAGCTCCCCTCCAGCAAGTCTTGGCACTTTTGTTTTGCTTTTTAACCCTTGGTCTTCAGGTATGAATACGTCAAAATTCCTCTAAAGACCTAAGTTGCTTTTAGTTTCATTGATCTTTGCAGCTTCTCCATTTGATCTATACTTTAATATAGCAACTGAACACTGACAACATAATGTATCAGTGACAAAAAAAAGTGTCTAACAGTTTCTTAGGACCTTCTGTACATAAAATCAGCTCTGTAGCACG
>VYZQ01002841.1:4480-38881 GCA_013400655.1 Mystacornis crossleyi | reverse complement strand
CCAGTGACCCAAACAGAGATTCAGGCAAGATGCAGACATCCCGCCCCCAAAGAGATTATTGCAAAGTGCTTAACACACAGCTTTTCTCTAGCTCTTAAGCACATTGGTTGCAGCTTATGGAAACCCACTTAGATCCATACTTTCTTCCAATCCTTATTGTCTTATTAATTGGATCAGCATATCTACAGACAGACATTTTACTATACGAATTTCAAGAAAGGCTGGGGTGTGTATCTATGAGTGAAGGAACCATTATAAAATGGTTCTTATAATTTCTTTCCATAATCATACAGTTCCATTGCTGGCAGAAATTTGGGAGTGAATGGCAATTAACAGGTAAACTGAGATAAGTGGGACTTATCAACTTGACAACACTCAAAAGCATACAGGGCCTGGAATGGGTCAACATTGAGAGGTTCATTTGAGTTTAAATAGAAAACATAATATTGAGTAATTAATGTATTGATTTCACTCACTTAGTACTGGTAAAAAAGACATTCCCATTCAAACAAAGTACCTACATAAACATTTCTAGTAAAGCAAATTCCATAACAGTTTTCTTTGATTCTTCCTTTATATATCAGCACCACAGTATTCAGGGCTGCACACCTTATTGACAGCTTCCGAGACAAAATATGATCATTCCACTACCCTTTCAGCATGCTCCTCTCAAGCACCATTCCATGCAAGTAACATCAGCAAAAGGAATTTAACGTTACTATTTTAACAAACACTCATCTCTAAGAGGCCAGTTGTACAGAACAAGCCATAAACACATCCTGTATTTCTACAGAGACTCCTTCTTCCCTCAAGGCAACTCTTCACAGGATGAGAGAAGTTGCCACTCCATGGCCTTCTGTTGCATCAGTGTCTAATATCTGGGACAATTACAGTATATGCTGAAAAAGCAAGACAAGCTGTTGCAGAAAAAAAAAAGTTTCTCCATTGACTACCAAGTTCTCAGGCAGACTTTCTATGAGGCCATCTCCCACTGAGAACGCACACAGGATTTAAAAGAAAACAAGAGATGTTCTTGGTGTGTTCTTAATACTAGAGCTTTTGGCATCCACTGTTTGAAAAGAAAATTCTTGATGTGCCTGGAGGAGGAGCATTTGGCCTTGGAATGCTGAAACTTATGATTCCTAAGGTGCACTCTGCCTCTAGAGTAACACGTATCATTTGGCAAGACATTGCTATTCTAGACAAGGCAGCCAAATACTTGCTGAATACTAGAAAAAAAGAAGTTTAAAAAAGGCAAAATTGTTGGTGCTTTTTAACTATTAATACTAATAGAAAATCCTGCATTTCAACCAACAGAATTCCCAAGACACCTACATCATCCTGATTATCTGCATAAAAGAAAAGGGAAGGAGAGAACTGCAGTGTAGGACTCAGCATATGAAATAGCATATGCTACCGTGGCACATGGTTTTTCCATTATCATTCTGCTTTTGACTCTGGATGATTTTCTTCCTGGCATATTAAATCCCCTCCTGAAACTAACTCTAAAGCTACTCATGTCAGGACCCTTCTCTTTATAAGAAATATGCAACTGTTAACAAGTTTGTACTAAGACTAAGTAATGAGAAGGTTCATACTCTCTCAGAAAGGAGAGGACCTTTTGCTTCCCTCACACCTCCTACATTCATGTCCAGACCCTGCTCATGTTGCTCATTTGCAGAGGGGAATCCGTGCCTTCTCAACAATCCCACTGGTATTCCAAGTGGATAAAAAGTGACACCTCAGTAAAAACCCTCTAGTGGCTGTTTTCTGTGTGTGCCATGGGAGCCTAACCCCAAGGCTCATTATTCAAGGAAAGAATTTAACATGGTTTAAAACAAACAAACAAAGAAACCAAAACCCAAACCAATTGTATTTCCAGATAATCTCAATAAAAGAGGAAGCTAGGCTGCAACGCCCTCTACACGTGCAGATACTGTTATATTCTCCACAACAATGATTTCAATCTGGAGCCTGTAAATCCATGAGACGTGGTTCTGCAGTACTGAATTTTGCTGGTGGCATCCAGCCCCTCTTGCCAACAGTTTTCTGCATTAAATTTATTTTTCATTCATTCAGCCTTGCTTATTTTTCTCCTCCAGTGAAGAATGAAGCTGTTCCCTTCCACTACATCTGTCTTCTCACTCCCTAGTAGAATTCTTACAGAAGGAGGTTTCTGATAAGAAACCTACTTAGATGCCATCCATAGAAGACCAGGCAAACTTCAGAGTAAATCTGGGACACTGACTGTAACTCTATTTATAGACACTGAAGTCAGACTGAACACAAGGTCAATTCCTCTTTCAGGCTGCAATGAACCTCTCAAATCTGCTGAACTTAATGAAGCTGCAGCAACATAAGAAAAATAAGAATATTGTCCATAATCCATAGTCCTGATAGCTCCTGCCAAATAATTTGCCATATATGTGACTTTCAAATGCCCTTTTTTTTTTTTTTGCTCGCAAGGACAACGGGAGTTATATTACCAGCCAAAGGAGGTAATGCAGATAAATCCTTACAGGTCACACTAGAAATGTAATCTGATATGCACTGCTGAAGACTGAAAAGACACAGCTTCTTTCCTTAAGAATCTTTTCAGAAGTCCTCACTCATGTACAACATTCAGTGTCTTCAAGATTTGCATTCAGAAAGAGGGCAATATCAAGGTAAATAAATATTTTAACTCTTCTTGTTTATTTTATACCAGTATAAAAACCCCAACCAAATGGTCATAATTTACATTGACACCTACATTAAAACCCTTCTGCATTAACAAAGAGGTGGTACCAGGGTTATACAGCAAGCAAGAATAAGACCATTCATCTAGAACAATATCAGCAAGACAAGGAACATGTTGCCAGTTCTTTCCTTACGTGTGTTAGGGCAAAAGTGTCAGACATGTCCGAATGACTGCAGAAGGCACATGTTAAATATGTGAGCTCAGTTTGATGCCTTACAATACAGTACAACTGTCCACACTTGTAGAAGTGTGGAAGGGACCACACTTGCTTCACAACCTACCTTGGAAATCTAACAAGCCACATTTCATGCCAAAGTTTTAAAAAAGCACACTCAGTCCTACAATTATTTATAGCACAGGTTGCAAATAGGCAAGAGTGCTGTTTAACACATGGATCACCAAGTAGTATTGGCAGATCAAAAACATTGCAAAAATACAGAGTGTGTGCATTTCAAGTAGCATTGCTGTGCTTGGTTTCCTAAGCTAAGGGACGCTGCATTTCCTTATGTTCCTTTTAGTTATATTGAGACACGGAGTAGTGAAAACCAAAAGGTTTGTGGAGTCTGTTGAACTTTTCTTGAAAACTTAAGAAATAAATTTATTATGAAGAAAAGAGGAATTATGTTTTAAGTCTTCCATTATAAGCTAGTATGATTTCCACTTCCACTCCAGTCCAGCAGGGCAGGGACTGAAAGACAGCTGCTCTCTAGTCTGACAGACATAGATCAAACCACTTCTACCAGTTCTGACAAATATCACTGCTTTCCTCTTTGTACCAGTGGGAAAACCAAGGTCAGAGGTGAGCTGACCTTGTCTAGAGTTACAGAGAAGAATGAAGAAAATAATCCCACCCCCTCTGGCCAGACTTTCTAATTTCCAGTACTTTTTAATTTCTGTGTACTACTGAAGGAACAAGGGGCCACTTCCATAGATCTTTCAGCTGCTGTTTTAGTGCACGTGGGCAGTGGAAGTGTAGTGGTTCAAGGAGCAGACTTCAGGAGTCTCCAATCTCATGGTACACATCCATCTATTCAAAAGACACAAAGGCCATAGTTCTCTAATTAGTTTCTACTGTAGACAGCATGTCCATCCAAAATACAGTTTTTCTCTCTTTAAAGTTGCTGTCTGAAACGCCCAACCATATGATCCTGTTTAAGATTTTGCCGATAGTGTCTAATGCAGAAATGGTCAAATTGCTGCATTTTCTTGATACCCTGAGTTGACACAGGCTAAATGTTACCTCAATTAAGTCATTTAACTTGTTCACATTCAGAGAGTGCTAAACTACAACTCAGCTTTCCTTTCTATAGAGTTCTTCATATATTTTTGGACATCTGCAACCACCAAGGAGCCTGGATTACAGCAGACCATAATACTCTATGAACCGTGGTTATAATTAGGCATCACCTCCATTGTAATCCTATGGACGTCATCATGTGTTACCAGCATCTGTTGACAGATTTCATACCAGGCATATCACTGAAATGGCAAGTCTGGAGAGGGCAGCCCACAATAGAAACAATGGCGTTTATTTTTGGTTTGTTCCAAGACTGTCTAATAGAAAATATATGCTGCCAACTGCCAGGGCTCCACCAAGATCACTTCTGAATGATGAGAAGTATTGTATTACCAGTTAGAACAAAGATCTGTGCCCATGTACTTGCAATCTTCTCCTAATGAATAAAACTAAGAAAGCACTTTCTGCAACTGTCTTAGCACAAATTAGGAAAAGATAGAAGCCTTGACAGTCTACAAAGTTTATCAGGCCCTTTATCATGCAAGTACTTACTTGTCATGTAATAATAAATTCAGACTTCTTTCCAAGATGAGGAATAAGGATCCTCTCTTATTAATTTTATTTGAATATGATATCACATTAATATTAAAACTGAACCCTGGGAACTGGCAACACAAAGTGGCAAAACCACACACTCTTCTCTCTGGAAGCAAAGCAGAGTCTGCTTTAATTTGTCAGTGTGGAAATCTGACTTTCTGCTGAAGTGCTGCCTGTTCAGAGGAATGGAAACATAAAATTTCCAATGCAGTATAATTGCTCCCTGCTTTCCTGTAAAAGTCAAAAGACTTACTGTAAACATAAGAATGTCTACCTACTCCAAACTATCTTTAGTTTTTTAGATTTATCTGCATTGAAGGAAAACTGCATTAGAGTGCATTACTATCTAGTAATTTTATTTTTAAAACACCCTTCTCTGAAATACTGGACAATTGAATCCTAGTTAGATGTAATACAACCTGTTACAGCTGAGCAGTTTCAAATCACTAAAGCACTTTAGCACCAAGATAATTTTCATTCTCGTTATAAAACATAAAAGTATAGTTCACCATCTGATGAGTGTCAAATTAAAACAAATGCCAGTGTTGATGAGTACAATTTAACTATTGGTTAGGAGTTGCAGCAGCTGGTAGATCAAGAAAAGTGAACTTAAACTTAGAACAGAACTTCTTCCCCTATCCTCACACAGCAGGATCTGAATAGGTATGAATGTAAGAAAATGAACAAAACCAGCTAAAAATCACAGAAGGAGGGAGGCTAAAAGATCAGTCTGAGAGGAAAATATTGGTTCTAAAAATTTTAATGGAAAAGCAAACCCACTGGTCCCAAAAATTCTAACAGCTCTTACTTTTATAATTATACTTTTATAGTACAGCTTTTACAGAAGCTGTAACAGTGGGATAGACTCTGTCATAAGATCTAAATTTGCACCTTCTACTTAAGTTGTTCACCTATGCAAAATCCATATTCAACCTTATTGTCCAGAGCACTGTGTCTCTCTCCCTCCCTTTTTTTTCATTCTTGTAACCAGCAGATAACCTTTTAATCCCAGATCTGTCAGCTGTGACTTCAACATCACCTTTTAAATTAGGAAGCAATAAATCCTTTGCATTATTTCATCTTTCTTTTCCATAGGCTACTTAAAACTTAATGTTATGAAATTAGATATTGCAAATACTACTAAAGTACCAAAGCATTGACATGACTGCTGTTGGGATCATAATTTCTGCCTGTATTCAGAAAAAGAACATGGACAGTACTTGGTGGCACAATAGTCTTCTTACACCTACAAGGCAAGAAGGATTTCTTCTAAAACTGTATTCCAAGGAGTTTACAGACCTGGGTTTTTTTTCCCAGACAGTGAATTGGCATATAGGAACATAACCATGACATACAGTTTTCCAAATATAGCCTGGATATATTTCTAGGCAATATTTTCCTTGTCAGGTCATTCAGTCAGAATGGAGATAAATAAAAAATTCTAATAAGAGCTGACTTGCAAGATCACAATTTCAAAAGTGATTTTTCAGTCTGCTCTCAGAAATATTGCAAGCTTTTTTGCACACTAATTTTCAACCATCTCATTCATCTCTGTTTATAATTTCAATTTACTCTTTTTGAAAATCAATCAGGTGTATACATAAATTCAGAGTCTGCTTTCTGAAAGGAAGACCCAGGAAGTGAAGTTAAAAGTTACTGAAATACTTACACATAAATCTAGAAGTACTGACAGAATATTTGCAGTGCAATATAAAAATAAGCTCCTGACTCATAAATCCTTTTCATCTGGCATAGGTTTCACTTAAGAATCAAAAAAGTGAATGCTTTATCCTCAAAATACGGCAAAGCTACTATACATTATATACATGGTTTATACAATGTAAAATACATTTTATTAGAACCCCTTGCTGTACAACCCCGACAATTCTGGACACAGCATAAGAATAAGATAGGGCATCATTCCACACAGAAGCACACAGATACACATTATTTCCAGACCTTCCTTTGCTGTTTCTCCCATGCTGGGTCCAGAAGCAGGTCCCTGTCCCATTCTTCTTCTTGGGTCATGTACTCATCTTCTTCATAGTTGTAGGTGTACTGCATGTTTGTTTCTATCTGATTCATGCTATTCATGCTACCCGGGGATCAGCTTCAGCTGCTGTGGCTTCTACTACGATTTAAGTTTAGTTTACTTGCTGATGGGTTGTAGGTAGCAGTGTCTTTTTTCTTTCTTTCTTTTTTTTTTTTTTTTTAATTTTTCCAAGGTGACAGGGAATGAATATTGACGAATCTCGTCGAGAGCAGAGGCTGAAACTGCCAGGTAGGTGTTGACCTGTGGTGACTTTCCTTCCCTGTGCCTCTGTCCCTCGCTGCTGCTGCTGCTGCTGTCGGTGCCTGCGGCTGACCCTGCGGAGGAGCCCGGGGCGGCTCTTTGCCGCGGGTTATTATCCCCGCCGGGCCGTCACGTGGCGCTGGGGCGGCGGCCCCGGCCCCGCCGCGGGCACCCGGGCGGGCACGGCTGCAGAGGGCAGCGGGGAGCGGCGGCTGCTCCCCTCAGCGCTCCGGCCCGAAACCACTGACGGTGATGCCTGCCTGCCTGCTCTTCCAATTGATACATACCTGTCCTTTGTTTGGGGTTTTTTCTCTCTTACTGACACGTATTCCCACTCCCTCAAACCCGCCTACGATCTGCTAATGCAATTCGACGTTGCTTATCGTCGGTCTGAAAAGTGCGTGTCCCGCCTTGAGTCACTTCGCACTTTTAGACTAAGGATTACAGGAGCCAACGCAGACAAGGACACCCAAGAGATGAAACCAGTGAAAACAGCTCTGGAGTTAACCAGACAGCATGGAAGCACAACGAAAAGGCAACACATATCTTTTTGTCCAGGAAACACGCTCAGTAAATCCAAAAGCGGGCACCAAGAAGCACATACAAAGCTCTGTGGAACCAGTAACTTTACAAATGTGTGACAGGAACTATTTGCCCGTGCTTTCCATAGGGCAAAATCTCAAAGGATAGCGCTGAGATCAAGCATCCTGGCAAGCATGTCCGGTATTTCCCGTGCCAATCATTTCAGTTGCTTTGGCAACAATGTTTCTTCTGGGAACTGGCAAGTTTACTACGTTCTTCATGTAGCTTGTCATTAATGTCCGCACCTATCATCAGCCAAGGTCATCTTCTCGAGCGGTGTTCACACTGGATACAATTCGAACCTCACTTAGAAAAAGAAAATGCTTACCAAAGCTGCGCTTTTGGTAGCCATAAGTTACAAAATCAGGTGCAAGGGAAAACTATGTTCAGTAAAGGCTCAGTAGGTGTCTAAGCTATTGGGAATGAATAACCAGAATAATTTACGCCTAGACAGCATATACCCTCCATTTCATATTGCTAACTAAAGCACTGCTTTCTTCCAAGTCACCTTCTATCCCATAATTCCAAGCAATATAGAAGAACAGCACACATGCACAGAAAATACCTATTCCTCAGTTCAAAAAAACTTCGTAAATGCAGCACTAAGGTTGCAAATTAGAATTCAGAAGAAGATTGCAACAACTCATGCAATAAAAGCATGCTGAATTTCTGAAGACCAATAAGATGAGATAAACAGGCTAAAAATTAAATTCCACATCTAAGCAGCCAGCCAGAACCACATGCTTTTCACTTGTTCAGTGCAAATATTCTCAAGGTTGCTACACTTGCCTCTACATAACAAAGCAAATTCTATGCTTAGACTTTTTTTTGCTCAAACACAGATGAGCATCCTCTTAGGATACTCTGAGGCAATATCAAATAGCAATTACAAAATATAATTCACATATGTACACATTATATGTATACTGGTATAATTTGTGTGGTTTATTTTTATAGCCTGGTAGTCACCTTTGGTTTGCAATACGAGTCTAACTGCAATCACTTAAATGATAATTCGAGCCTTTGAAGGCAGTAAAACCTTTTCTTCTTATTCACTATATAGAGCACAGGAGAAGTTTCTTAAGGAAATGCAGGAAGAAGTCAGAGGAGTCCCAGAAGTACACACATAAATCGTAAGGCTGTGACGCAGAGCTGTCCCCCATGCAAAGAGCTCTCGTGCATGGATGAAAGGTGCGACCTTCCATGCACTCCCTCATTGGAGGTGAGCCACTGCAACCAGCTTTGTGCCTTTCCTTGGCACTGCCTTGTCTGGGGATCTACACGGATGAAAATGGTTGTGCACCAGTCCCCACTGTGCAGTACAGGTGAGCCTTAAAAGTACTGATGGCTTCATACAGGGAGGTATTAGCTACCACCCACATTTTATTTGTTGGTCCTCACCCTCTAACGTGGGCCAGGGTGCCTGTGTCATGAAATAAAACCTGAGGTGCTTTGACAAAGAATTTATTTGACAAAGAATATCTAATCACACTGCGGATTAGGACTGGAATCGGACCCAGGCCTAGATTTCTAGAAATCAAAGGACATTCTGCCCAAATTTTCTAGAATTCTGAAAGAAAGTTAAGTTTTTTCATAAAATAACTGAATTTTCTCAAAACATAGCTAGCTACTGCTGCAAAGGTACTGTTCATTTTTCCATGTTTACTTGGTACACAGGTAAACAGTACTTGAAAACAAAGCAAATAAAACAAAAATGTCTTCATTGTTCCAAGGAACCAACAGCCAGAACCATAGTACCTCTCAGCTAGTCTGAGAGATTAAAAAAATCAAGTATTTCAAGATCCCCTTTGGCTAGGTTATATTAGTCCATTTTGGATCAAAAAATATTTCAGAGTGAAAAATCCTTTTAATTCTGAAAATGTCAAAATAGGAGGCTTCAACATTGTCAGAGTTCATTTGGAGAACATTGTGTCTTTTACCTATAAAACAGGAAGCTAAATGGAATAGCCCCATTTAAAAAAAAATCCTGCCTATCTTGATGGACTCTGACCTGCTTTAGGTTCTCTAACTAACTGCTTACCGCCTCTTAATCAGACAGCATGAGTAGGCAGCAGAGATATTTATAGATGGAGCTTTAGGAGGAGTATCTGGTATTTTGTTTACTACTTTAATTTAATTTTATAAACTAACTGTGTGGATGGTGATGAGAAGCATATGAATGGAGGTCCGTAGTGGAAAGAGAGCTGCCTCTTTCAGCTCAACAAGAGACTAGGAAAGCTGTGCCCAGCACAGTAGTATGAATAAGTTTGCTTCACCAAGCTTCTTCCCATATCAGATGTAGGTTAGGACTACCCCAAATAAAGCTGGCAGAGTCGAACAGCCATGAACTGTGTGCCTAAGGAGAAAGAAAATAGAACAGAAATAAGCAACCTGAGCAGGAAAGAAAGGACAAAAGCCTCAAATAGAGAAAAAGAAACACAATGAACCATATGAATAGGGAATTTTAAGTTGACGTGGCAAGATACCCGAGAATCAGCAAGTATATTTAAGGTAGAAATTACATAGGTTATTTACAATGTGGCAAGACAAAAGAATACTCATGACTGACAAACAGATTAGAAGAAGTAAGGTGGCAGGGAGAGATCAGAAACAGAGATGGCAGAGCTGAATTATCAATTACTTCCGTCTTTTATTTGGCTAAAGGTGTGCAGTTGTAGCTCATGCTAACATACACACTAGTAAGGGCCTATCCAGGAGAATGATGCCTTGAACCCAGGAGAACACTGTGGCAACCAGGCATCATTCTCATGCATGAGGAGCACCAAAAAAGGCCAGATCTTTCCTGGCAGAAGGAAGTTTTTGAGTTCACACAAGTGAATACCACCCAAGTGAAAGCCATCTGGTGCTCTTTGCATGAAGTTTCTTGAGAATCAAAGGGCTTTTCTAGCTAAAGGACATCAATCTTCATCATTCTTCTTAATGAAATTGAAAGTTTTTCACAGCTTTTTAAAGTGTTCTATATTTAACATTCATTTACTTGTCAAAAGCCATCATATCATTCTTTCAAGAACTCTCTCCTTTGCATTTTTACTGTTTCTCAGACTTTCAAGCCTTCAACATGTTTCTTATGCTTCCATCTCACAAAATCGTAAAATAAACTGACAACTTTTTAATAAACTTTAAAAATGCTGAACACTGCAACACTGTTCCACCAGATCATTCTTCTACTTGAACTTAATGAGATCTAGAATAAGCAATGAGCCAGATTTCTCTTCTTAAATAATTGCCTGTGAAACAATCAACGGACATGGAAATGGTCACCATTAGTTTTCAGCTGTAACCCTTCTGTATAGGAACACAATAGTTCATATCTGCCAAAACTGTCTCAGAAAGGCCACTGGAAGATAAAGAACCTTATGAGAACTCGATCAGTCATTGAATCTTTAAGTAATGATCTTGTCATAGTTACAGCCTGTTTCTTTGTGAAAAAGAACAGTAGGATGCTTTCTCAAGAAAGAAGTCAATGAAAGGTAAAAGAAAATAAATTCAAAGTGACTATTCTTTTATGTAAACTGTTCACAGAATCTTAAAAGAGGGATCAAAAAGCCCTTTTCTTTTCAAAGCATGCTATAACTGTTGCTGTACATAAAATATACTTTTGCTTGTAGCAAATATCCACCAGTTTAAAGCTTAACCAACAAAAATCAGAATTATTTAAGAAAATGATAATTTAGATTGGGCCAAAATATAGGATTCTTTTTAAAATTACGCATAAATTTCCCTAACAAAGCTAAGCAGAAAGGTAAGGTGTGTTATAAAATGTATTCATCACTTACTAGAGGTGTTTTGGGGTTTGATTTTTCTGCAATACAATAAATATAACCTGCCTTCTTCAATGTAAGAAACACACTGTATTGTAAGTTCACTAAAAGAAGAAAACCATGGAATTAAATTCATTATGCAAAGGTAGTATGAATAAACTTTAAACTCACTTCGTATTTCTGAAATTCCGTCATACATAAGGAAAACAGAAAGAGAGCAGAGTACAGAACCATACATCTTGGAACCAAAACCATGATTTTGTCTGAGCTAAGGAAAAGCACTGTGGGCACTGAGCATATTTAGCCCTCCCACATTTAGCACCAAGAGGCACAAACCTTGATTCTGAAAAATCTCCATGCTACTTATACACGGTGATATTAACTATGCAGTAGCTAATTTCTTTTTTAAAAGTATATTATTTCAAATGACAGGTTTGGAAATAAAAATTAAGTAAGAACAGAAAAAAAATCACTTGCTAGCTTCATAGTAACAACTGTCATTGTCAGAAGATCCCAAAGTGTTTCATCAGCTATATATAGAGACGACTTACTCTGTCCCTGGAGTTCAGCCATGGATGAAGTGTAGCAAGAAACATTTATGGGACCAACAAATACTACCAAAGCATAGCTTGGGCTTCAGGGGTATGGAGAAAATGCTGACTGCACTGACATCACTGGCTTTTGCCAACCCTTTGTGCGGAAGGAAAATCACGGGTCTGAGACGTGGTGCGATCATGCCAGCTTAAGATGCCCTTAAATGACCTTGAGCAAGTCAATTCAGATAAAATTTTCCCAAAAATCTGAGTGTTACCTTGTCAGACTACTCTCACTGAGAGAAACGAGCTTATCGTGCTGCACTCTGTCATCTCTGAAACAGTGTCAGCAATGTTTCATTTGGTCCTTAATGTCCACCTAGAAAAGAATTCTCAGGAGTAGAGGCATTGTCTGTCTTAAAGCCCTGAGGAATCTACACAACAATTATGATTACAGTGTGCTTTACCTATCACGCACCCTTCACCTCCATGTTCGCCTCTCTGGACTGTGTGTGGCCTGCACCCAAATACACCTAGCATTATTCTAGGATGTCGGGCTTGCTCAGGCATTTAGGGTCCCTAACACCCCGGAGGCAGTGTTCCTACTGTTTGTAGAGCCCTGCTTGGAGCTCTGCATCCTGCACAGATGGTCCTGGTTGTCAGCGAGGGTTCAGGGAAGATACCAGTAGGAGTCAATCAACATCTGGTCTATGCCACAAAGTCACCAGGCAGTACTGTGATACGTACTAACAATCACAGACTGCAACGTGAGTGCTGAAAGATGTAACACAGCCGGGCAAACCCTCCAGCCATGGCACTTCCAGGCAGCACTGCACAAGACCATACCTTTCATGAATGAGAAGAGCCCTCAAACTTCACATACTGATGCACTTGTATTCATAAGGAACCACAATATCTGAAGCCCCTAATCCCTAGAGCTAGCCTCTTGAGGATGTCTTTTTGGTTTAACAGTTCTTGTCAGGGTAGGTGCAACTCACAGATCATGGACTAAATAATATCAGAAGCTTTGACAGATGCTTTGCACAGATTAGAAGTGGGCAAAGGAAAAACTGGGAAAAGTATATTGTAATTCACATAGCACACTGCAGTCAGTCTGTTGGCACACTGAAGTTGTGGAGCAACGCGCAGTCAGCTTCAACGCAATACACACAGTAACAGGTGGGGAAACTACAAATAGGGCTGGCGTAAGAGCGGAAAAAATGGTGAGACAGATCCAGGATTTTAAAAATGGTTCAGTGACGAGAATGCAAGGGGCAGGACTAGGGGTATAGCATGGCCTATTACAAACCTTTTGAAGAAACCTTCACACATCGTGTGTTCCCAGAACCCTGTCTGTGTTCCTATTTTATGTTGGCTTAGCCCTACCACACAGAGGTATTAGGCAAGGAAGAAACCGTGTGACTAGGGCAATGTGAAAGCTGCAACTATGATACAATTTGTAATTCATGAATACAACCAGTTAAAAAAACCCTTTGTAGGCCAGCCTGTGACCCTTAATGATTTACCTGAGACTTTCGTCTAAAATGGCACCACATTCTTCAGCAATAGTTTTGGTCACAATGAGAGAGGAGTGTGTGTGAGAGACAAGGAACGCAAAGACAATATGCCTTTTTTTATCTAGAAACAAACATCGTCAACTAAGTCAGAGTTTCCAGACAACAATTATCTGAGGGGCACAGGTTTTAAATCACTGAGGTATGAGGCAGAGATTATAGGCACAGGATATCAGACACTGCTGTGTTCTAAACTCAGCATTTGTACAGATTGACTGACTGACCTTTGACAAGCTGCAGTTTCAATGCCCTCATTTCTCTTTCCAGATACACAAGTGTAATATCACTAACATCAACGATATTCAAGTTACACACTCAAGAAGGCAACCTGACTGAACAAACTGCCAGTTTGTAAAAATGAATACTATCTACTTATTATTCATTCCACAGGAGCGATACAAAGATTAATAAAAGCAGCAAATTCATCCCTGTATACAGCAGCGTTAGGCACAACCTGAATTATTGTCAAACAGGGATAACATGTTCTTTATGTATAGCACAAATTTCCCTTTTCCAGAGCTGTTGTCTCTCCACGCTGCCCAAAAAAGCTCTACTCTGACACTCAGCTGTATTAAGAACCGGCACTGAGAAAATGAGCAATGTTCCTGCTGTGCCTGATGTGAAAACAGCAAGGCCTGAATTTTCCAATTCCAGTTCTAAAGGCAATTGTTTCCTCCCAGCTATGATCCCTCTCACCAACTTCAGACATATTCTTATGTCAGGAGAAATTAGTATCAGTTTTGTACACTTCCCACTATCTGACTGGTTGCTGTTGAGATCTACCAGCAATAACCTACTCACGGTGAAGGCTCCTGTCTATTCTCAATCCCTCTGAATGTGGACAAGTCCTTTGTTTCTTAACTAGCTCACCTCTCTCCCTGCCTAAGTTCAGTTAAGCATAAGCAAAGGACAGGAGAGCATTTAAATGTTTCTTCACTTTGGAACTAGTTAGTCTATAGGATAAATGCAGTGGACCTGTGCTAAAGCACAGTCTAGATTTCTGTTGTGTCCCATAGTTAAATCTGGGATAGCTGTAATCTTCCAGAATTTCACAACTGAACCAAATTCAACATGTGTGGGGTTTTTTTCTAAGCTAGAAGCTGTTCTAGGTCATTTTCCAGTTCATATAAGCCGTTACTGGAGGTGGAGTCAGCAACAAAGGTGAAATTACCCCTATAGGCTGTAAGGCTCCACATATATTTATACGAACTCCCACATTAATTTTTCAGTAGATACAATCGGAACACATCTTCCCTGATAAAAACATTCTACAGAAAGCTCATTTTGCAGTTCAAATTAATGGACTCAAATATATTTTCCATTCTCTGGGGGAAATAATTTTGTCATGAAGGTGCTTCTAGAACACCATGACACTTTTTCATTTGTTCCCCACACATCAGTAGTCCCTCTTGTACCACTTTCATAGGTAACCTTGGCACAGAGATGATCTATGGAAGATCAGGCTGTTCAGGTTGTAAATTTGTAGGGCCCGAGTTTTTACTGTGAAAGTACCAGTGGTGGAAGTCGGGAAGGTCACCACACTCTCAATTGCGGGAGAGAATGTTTAAAACGTGTTTAAATGCATGATGGAACTACAGGAAAATACAGGATTCTGCTGGGCCTAAACGTTCAAACCATCAGGCTTACTCAGTGGGGAAAAGTGCAGTATGTAACTGTATTCTGTAAAGCACTTAAGGGAAAAGACAAATTCCATACTAATTAACATTCCATTCCATTCATCGTCCTAAAACTCAACTGTATGGGGAAATGGACGTATATACAATTACGAGCATGTGCCTCAGTTTGCTTTCTATAGATCAGGAATAATACTAATACTGTGAAGTACAAGAAAGTGTGTGAATATCAAATACCGGATAAATTTGGACTACTTGAAGACAAGTACAAATACTGTGTTGACCAGAGTGGAAAACCATAAAAATTATGTGTTTGGGAACATGCTTCAACTGAGTGCAACAGACATTCACCAAATAAAGAAAAGAAATCATAATACTGTTAAGCACTGCTTATGCAGTACACTGAACAAAGCACAATTTCTGGGAAAAAAGGTTTGCGACTATGCAAATAGTCTGCATTCTGACACATACAAAACAGCTTGGAAAACTTAACTCTGGCATAGTCCACTATTAATTGAATTGTAATCTTGATGTTTTCTTAAGATAACTGCACTACAACTAATTATAAATAAATTATACATTAAGTAATTATAAACGGGTTCTGAATTGGAAGACAATTCACACAAAATGTTAAGAAAAGCACTACAGGCTTCCAATGCAACCCAGCTGCTGCATAACCCCTACAGCTTCTGCTCAAGAAATAACATCATGTTTTGCATCTCAGATCTGTCTATTGCAGTTCCCACACGAGAATCATTAAATGTTTTACAGTGACACAGACTAGACACTTTTTTTTGATTGAATTAGTCATAAATGGTTTAAACTGTTTTGTTGCCCCTCTGCAAGTTAAAACAAGGCACACACATCACCATCCTGTTAAGACTCAGCAGGTAATACAAACCAAAGGGATCACACCATAGGTAGAGTGAGAAAGGTTCTGAAGTGTAACCTCTCCCATGCAGTACGTGAGAGTATCACAGCAGGAAGTGTTTTGCCACCAGGCTTATTTAAAAGAAACGTATCAGCATCAGTGCCAGAAGCACCTGATTCTGAGTGCTCCACACTCCCCTTCACTACATGTTCAAGTCCAGGCTGCCTTCCTAGCCCTATACTAGGTGCCTGTCAAGCCTTGCATAGAAATAGTACCCTCGTCTCTGTGTATCCAAGGAATTCCCTGTGATGTCACGGGGTCCCTAAGTCTCTCTCAAGTAGTTTCTCTGCAGAGAACTCCCTTAAGTCCCCAGTATGGACAGCGCAGGCAGAGTGTCAGAGAGTAAGAAACGCAGTGGAGAAACCACTGACATCACTTGTCAGTAAGAGCTGTTAGCAGTTATCTAGAACATTGCCAGTTGTCAAGACTACTTTATGCAAGGCTGCAAGGCACAGAGACAGCAGGGCCACTATTTAAAGTCTGAAAACATGACGCTTCTAGTAATCGGCAAATCTGGAGATGTAGGCTTATTAGTAAAACTTAGATGCATACCCTCATGTAAGATACTATTTCTCCTAATAACAGGGGTTTTTCCCCCCCAGGAATCCCCACAATTCATAAGAGCATGGACAGTTTCCAATTCACAATGAAAGCAAATACAAAAGGCAAACTTTTTTTTAAATGGCACTAAAACGCAGAGAAGACTGGGGGATTTTTGTGACTGCAGATACTCTGTGTGTCTCAGTATGAAAATGCACTTTCTGACTCTTTAATACTTTTAAAATGTAACAGTATTAATATCTCTCATATATGTATGTACATATATATACACATTTTAAAATATTCAGTTTTTCTCAGTGTTTACAGTGCCACTGTGCTAAGCCTTACATGAACACATAACTCACTCCTACACACACACAAAAAAAATGCAAAATAATTAAACTTTAGAAAGTGAATAAACAAAATATGTAACTTAATATAATTGAACAGCAAAACTAGCAGATAAACATTCTCCTCTCTGCTACCGAATGTGAATCATGAGTTTTCAGGGATTATCATACAAAGTTGTGAGCTTATTGTAGTTCAAATCATGTATTCACCAGCTATAGAAAAAGCCCGTGGACTAGCAGTGACTGGGACAAACAAAAAAATGTAAGCAGCACAGACTTCAGTGTCCAGCCTGGGAAAAATGCTGAAATTTGTATTTAGTGCATCCAGACAGGAACAACACTATTTCTTCTTCAGGGAAAGAGCTGTGATTCATCTTAACTTTTTTTTTTTTTTTTTAAGACCCAGAAGGTGTCTGGCTGACAAGCCAAAAAAAAAGAGGTCTGAGTAGCTGCAGGTCAGGAATGGGTGAGTTCTGCTGCTGTTCCAACACCTGTCAGTTGCTTGATTAACAGGCAATTGAAGGAGGTGATAGCAAGCCTGTACACTGCAGTAAGAAAAGTGTGTTTAAGCATGTTCTCCATTGATCACTCCCTCCTTCCCATCCTTCAGTTTATTGTCTCTTTTACTGTTTACAGCCCTGCTATGAGCAATGAGACATGTCTAGTACACAACATTTTCCTTATCATTTATTACACCCAAGTCCCCAGTGGCCACACTGCTACACTCCAATTACCAAGTTCTCCCAATGCATTAAACAGTGTGACTCACAACTACCCCGCAGCAGATCTATGACACCTGCTCTCTCAGTAGATTGTCTGGCACAGGTACCTTTTCATAATAATAAACTGTTTAATTTATAGATGCAGTGTTGTATTCCCCAGCCTAAGAAATATTAAAGCATGCCAAAGGACTATACATTCACAGCAATCATGAGAGACATTTTCCTACTTTTCACTGCAATTGTTATCCAGTCTCTACAATCCAACTTTCTAGCTGACTTTTTACACAAACAAAAAAGTCACAATTCATCAAGCAGCTCAGCACTGAAAAGACAGCTTTTTTTCCCCATTGTTTACCATCTCCATTCGTCTTCCTTACTCTCCCCGATGCTCCTAGGATAAACTAGGCGTACCTCAAATGGATACAAATGGATTTACAAAGATGACTACTGCCTACCCTTTTCAAGACAATGATTTCTCTTCATGTGTCTAGCTGAAGCTAGTTTGCTTATTTTAGGTTCATTTCTCCTTATGTAGAATATATATTTAAAAGCTTCCTTTACAGCAACTTTGATTCAAAAGCCTTTAGTCTCTGTTACCATATCAGAAAGCCTTTAATACAGTGAAATCCCCAAAACAGCTTTCCACCACCACATCTAGAGGGTTTCTATTCAGTATTAGATTAGGAATGCAGCTAAACATGAGAATTTATGGCTGGGGGAAGCTACAAAAGATTTTCAAGGAAGTCCAGGAGAACATGACACTGCCTGCCACAGCGGTCAGTAAGTCAGTGATGTACTGGATACACTGCTTAGGAAGGAAGCTTCTTCCAGCCCTTCAGTTCAACTCAGGAACTATTCTCCCTTCAGACCTAATCCAGCAGTGAGAAGTGCAATTCTCTGTAACTTCAACCACCACTAAGTGGTGATGGTTGGCTAAAAACTCAACACGACCCAGCAGTGTGTGCTCACAGCCCAGAAAGCCAACCATGTCCTGGGCTGCATCCAAAGCAGCATGGCCAGCAGGGCAAGGAAGGGGATTCTACCTCTCTACTCTGCACTTGTGAGACCCCCACCTGAGTGTGGCATCCAGTTCTGGTGTTCCCAACAGAAGAAGGACATGGAACTGTTGGAGCAATAACACAGCTTGCTGAGCCCCCCAGCTAGCGCAAAGGAGAGCCTCTCTATTGCAACGACCCGGCCTTTTTAAGTAGTTAGCTGGTTATTTGTTCTACCCCTAATTCAGCTGTGTCTCTTTCCCACAGTCCTTCTCTACTTAGTCAAGTAACAGGCCTGAGCCATGATCTTACAAAGGCAACAAGGCTTTCAGGCAACACAGCAAGTCCAGAGGAGGCCACGAAGTTGGTAACAGGATGGGCGCACCTCTCCTATGAACACAGGCTGAGGGAGTTGGGGCTGTTCAGCCTGGAGAAGGTTGTGTGAAGATCTAACAGCAACCTTCCAGTATCTGAAGGAGAATACAGGGAATCCGGAGAGGGACTCTTTGTCGAGAACTGTAGTGATAGAACATAGGGAAAGGCGTCAAACTGCAAGAAGGTAGGTTTATATTGGATGTTAGGAAGAAATTCTTTAATGTGAGGGTGGTGCGGCACTGGAACAGGTTCCCCAGAGAAGTGGTGGATGCCTCAACCTTGACAGTGTTTAAGGTGAGGATGAATGGGGCTCTGAGTAACCTGACCTAGTGAAAGGTGTCCCTGCCCATGGTGGGGAGGTTGGAATTAAATGATCTATAAGGTCCCTTCCAACTCAAACCATTCTGTGATTTTATGATTCCATGAATTATGTTTGATTGTGCCTGCCTCTGGTTACATCAGCTGTGCACTCATACAGCTTCACTCATCAGAATTACTCCTGAGTTTCACTGATGCAAGTGTAAAAAGATCAAGCCCTTATGGGAGAAAGAGCAGACAGGGAAAACAAATCTTACCCCCCTCATTTTAGGTATGTGCATTGCTATATGACAAAACAGCTCCCATCTCTTTGCTTCTGGCAAAAACTTAGCCAAGGCAATAATGGCCTCAAGGCCTTATCAATGTGTACCCTGCAGAAAGGTCCTGCCTCATCATTTCACAATGTCCACTGGTGAATGGTGACAGCTGTATTGTCACAGGGTACAGAAGGAACTGAAAATAGAGAAAAATACATTCATGCAGCCTAAAGAACACAATAAAGCACTGTTCTTCCTGACAATTAATCATTTCCTCTCTAAATGAAATTCCTCCCCATCTCTTGCTTACAAATGAAACCAAACTGGAAAGATGCATTCCAGGAACGCAACTCATGGGAATTTGATCAGACAGAACAAGATCTGGTCTGCATAAAACCTCTAAAATGCACAGTGTGTTGAGGGTTCCTCAGCACCACTTCATTCAACTCAGGTTGCATTACTTACCAAGGTAGACGAAGTTCTGCTCAATACACAGCTGCTGAGGTGAGTTGGAAGAAAAGGAATATAAAGACTAGACCTCTAGCTATATAAAGACATCCATTACATTTGCTCCAGCAGTACCACAAACTCACCCAAACATAACGAGCATTAAAAGTTTAATAGTGTTTGCCTTTCTCAATCAAACCATTTCAAACACACCAATGCTTACAAGTGAATGACTTACAGAAAATGCTTGAAACAGATCACCTTTTTCCCAATTAAAAATTAGCATATGACAATTTATTTTCTAAGACTCTAAGAATTTTAACAGACAATATATTCTTTCAAATGCACTTTAATAGTAGCCATCAGCAGAGGTGATCTCTGCTGCAGTGTGGCTATGAGAATTTCACCTACACAGATCATCTATGTGATGAGAAAATATAGGGACCACTTGAAATAGGTTTGGATTTCAGCTCCAAAAAGCACCTTTTTGGAGTCCAGCATGGAGCAAATCTCCATGAGGCTCAGCTTCAACACCAGATAATTACAATGCCAAATAAGCATATTTCCTAATAGACTTTCTGAGCTTATACTTTTCCACAAAACACATTTTTATAATCAAATCAACAACAAATATTTTTCCCGCTGCAGAAGGTGTCTCTGTTCCTTCAATTAACTTCCAAAGGGAATCCCAGCTTTACCTTGGAACCAAATAAGGATGGAACAGAAAGCACAAAGGTATAAAACCTTTGTATTGCAGCTCTCCATGGGAAAGAATAGAATAGGATAGGAGTACTGGAAAACCTGAGCACATTTCAGCATTTACGACTTCCTGATTATCTTTCTGGCTAGAGCATTTAAATAATGAACCACATTGCTAAAAAAAAGCAAGTAAACAAAACAAACAAGGCTGGTTTTCTTGTTTTAGAATCAACTTTCTGCCCCTTGCACATTTTCTAGATATTTTAATGTTTGGTATTTTAGGCATGGAAACATGCATATTTCTGCAGGTTTTAAGTTATGCTAGAAGTAAGGTCACATGAAAGTTTCATGAAAGAAAAGGATGCACAGAAGTCACAGGGAATGTGAAAAAGTGCAATAAAAACTGGCCTCTTGGTTTCCACCACCCTCAGCCAGCTCCTTTGCTAGATGATCAGTATCTCCAGTGTTAGAACAATCAAAAAAAATAATATCAATTCCTGTCAAATCAGTTATATCCTCCAAACACTTTAACACTGTTATAACTGCAGTGGTAGCAACTCTTACCAGCTCAGCAATTGCTGTCATTACATCCAGATCATACCATGTCAGAAGGAACGTGACACAGAGTTAACACACACGCTCTAACAAGTCAGTGGTAAATATCATCAGGCACAGAGTCAGACATCAAGCTGCATTTCCTCCCTCTGCTCCCACTCCTACAGTGGTTTAACCTAATACAAGCAAAATAAATCAGAGAGAAATAACAAAATGTTGAAATCAGTGGACATTCCCAATGGATAAAATTAAACATTTAAATAATTACCTGCAATCCCAAACTTCTATCAGCATTTTGTATTCCTACTGCATGTTAAATGATTGCCAAATACAGCAGCCTTACAAACAAATCTATTACTTCTGTCATAGCTATGAAACTTCTCAACAATATATGGAAATAGTTTTACAGAACTGGTGCTGGAATTTTTATCTTTGGTATCATTTTGTCCACCTGCTGACATCAGTTGGAATATATTTTATTTCTGATTTTTTGCCAGCCTTCTCCTGGTTTGTCACAAGCCATGTTCCCTTTCTGGCTTTGTGCACCCTCATCCAAGTGCAGAACACTGCAACCCTGAATGCAAACTGATGGGAGATATCATGGGTTTTAACATTAAAAATTTCTTTTTAATCTGAAGGTAACCAAATCTCAGATGAGAGGCTCAGTGAAGCCATGGAATTTCCACCCTTGGAGATATTCCAAACACAACTGGGAAAAACTATGAGCAAATTGCTCTAAGCTGGCCCTGCTCTGGGGCTGGATCAGATGGCTTTTAGAGGATTCTTCCAGTCTACATCATTCTGTGGTTCTGCAGGTGGGATCTAGCCCACACACACTACTGCAGCTTTCAATACTTTCTGCTCATGGGAGTCCTGCACTTTCCATAAGATCACTCATTCCAGACATGGAAAAATCCTAAGGTGGAACAACTCTAGTTGTTCCATCGCTTCTATGAAGAGATGTTTGCTGGATACCCACTGCCAGCCCGGGCTGTTGCTTTGCTGGGCTCAGCACAAAGCCAGCAGCAGCCTCGCCACAGAGACCTTGCTGAGGTGTCTCCATCTCTCCGCTGCTGCTGCCTTCACACCCTGCCTGGTGCCTGGACTGGTTGCTGCCTCAGTGCAGGCAGGCTGGCCCCGGCCCCACACCCGCATGATGTCTCCACAGGAACACTGCCCTCCGAGGCATCTGCCTGGATGGATGAAACCATCCACAATGGCCACAGTAGCTGCCCCCCTCACGGAGACCAGCCATACGCCGGCACAGCCGTTCCTGGACGTGGCACATACTTAGCTGAATCATAGAATCATTTGGGTTGGAAAAGAGCTCAAAGATCATTGCATCCAACCACCAACCCAGCACTGCCAAGTCCACCACTAAACTGTGTCCCTAAATGACACATGTCTAAAAGTACATGTCTTCTAACTACCTCCGGGGATGGTGACTCCATTACTTCCCGGGGCAGCTCGTTCCAATGCCATCCTTACAGTGAAACAATTTTTCTTAATATCCTATCTAAACTGGCACAAATTGAGGCCATTTCCTCTCGTCCTGTCCCTTGTTGCCTGGAGGAAGAGGCCAACTCCCACCTGGCTACAATCTCCTTCCAGGAAGTTGTAAAGAGTGAGAAGGTTCCCCTGAGCCTCCTTTTCTCCAGGCTAAACACCTCCAGCTCCCTCAGCTGCTCCTCACAGGATTTGTGCTCCAGACCCTTCACCAGCTTTGTTGCCCTTCTCTAGATTCGCTCCAGCATCCCAATATCTTTTTTTATACTTAAGGGCACACAACTGGGCACGGAACGGGAGATCCCTTCCCTGGTCCTTCTGGCCACACCATTCTGACGCAGGCCAGGGTGCCCTGGCCTCTGGACACGCTGCTGGCTCACGCCCCACGGCTCTCCGCCGGCATCTCCGGCTCCTCTCCCGCCGGGCCGCTCCCCGGGCCGGAGGGCGGGCGGGCCCAGGGCCGGGCCGGGCTCTCGCCGGTGGGGCGGGAACTTCCCGAGCCTCTGGAGCAGCCGCTTCCGGGTGAGCGGCGCGCGCAGCCCACGTGGGGCCCGGCGGGGAGCGGCGGGAGCCAGGTCAGTAGCGGGGACCGGGATCGGGATCGACACCGAGGTCGGGACCGGGACACGCGTTACCGCCGGGCGCCGTCCCTCTTCCTCCCCGGCCGGGCCCGGCCCGGCCACACGTGCGCGCCCCGAGCGGCAGCGGGGCCGGGAAGGGGCCGGGAGCGGCGCCTGCTCTGCGTGCGGCTGCTTCATCGGCGGGCCTGCTGTGCTTTTCTTTCCCCAGTTTTCTCCGGAGGCTCCTTTCCCCGAAGCGCGAAGGCATGACGTCCCTGGCGGAGCAGCTGAAGCGGCTGGCGCTTCCCCAGACCGATCCCAGCCTCCTGGACCGCAGCGAGGTGGCATCGCTGCTCTTCACCTGCAAGGAAGCCGCGACTATTGACAGGGACACTTTTTTTGCCATCGGTGAGTTTGGCTGCTTTGATGCCTTTGGTTTTAAAAACAATCTCTCAAAAAAAAAACTAAAACAGCTTGGAGAAAGATTAATAGGAAAGACAAGCCCGTATTCAAAAAAGGCCGAAAGAATAATTCAAAAAGCTGCAGACTAGTCAGCATCACTCCAGTCTTTGGGAAAACCATGGAGCAGTGCCTCTTGGAGCATGTTTCTGGGCATGTAAGGGTAAGGTGATGGAGAAGAGTCAGGGATCCCCAAGATGCTCAAGTACTAGAGAATTTTCCCAGTAAGAGAAAGTTGGTGGGAGGAATGTCCCTGGTCTCATTCAGTCTGGGGAAGAGAAGGCTTTGGATGGGTCTCATAGGAGCCTGCCACTACCTCTGAGGAGGTTCCCAGAAGATGTGCCAGGCTGTCCACAGGAATGTATGGCTGGAGGACAGGAGACAGTGGCCGTAGTTGAAAGAACAGGAGTTCGAACTGGGTAGAAGGAAAAGCTTTATCAGTGTGAGGACAGTCAAGCAGTTAACAAGATTGTCCAGGGAGATTGTGCCTGGAAAAAAAAAAAACCTGACAGGATAATGACCTGAGCAACCTGGTCCAATTTTGGGAACCCTTTTAACCCTGCTTTGAGCAGAGCCTGGGACTGGAAATCTCCCAAGGTTCCTTCTGACCTGAATTCTGTGTTTCATGAAAACATACTGATGCCCTGTTCTTGGGTAACATTATGGTCACAAATAATGTGAAGTGGCAGTAGCCTTTGCTGTGTTGGCACACTTCAAATTCTTTATGCTTTATCCCTTTCCATTTTTGTATAAAATTTTATCCAGGAATGTGATACTCTTGAATAAGAAAGCTGTTTTCTAAAGCCAGGCAGATTGATATCGTACTGATTTTAGGTAACAGGACTGTAGATATATATTTGATGCAACACAGACTGTATTTGTAGTTTCTTAAATAGTTCCTCTAGAACTGCTTGGCTGAGTTTGAGGATGGAGTTTTTATGATCTCTGATCCAATAGTGGACCTCTGATCCAGTTTGATCAGACGTTTGATCAGATCCAGTTTGATCACTCCACTGTAAGAAGAATTAAAATCTATACATTGGCTTTGAATTTCCTACCTTCCAGCTTGCAACTGTTGCTCTCCTGTCCTTCCACTGTGCATCTGTGAGAAGGGTCTGGCTCCATCTTCTTGAAAACCTGCCTATATTCTGCTAAGTAGTTGCAGACAGCAGGAAGATTTCCTTTTGACTTTCTCTTCTCCAGGCTGAACAAACCCAGTTCCTCCTTTTCCTTGTATGTTGTTTTCCAGTTCCCAGAGCATCTCAGCATTCATCTGCTGAACTCGCATGCTTATAGAAGTGTTTTTCTTCCACTGATGATCTCAAAATTGCACACACTGCTCCAGCTGCAGCTCACAAATGGAAGGACAGTTCCCCCCATCCCTCAGCCTGCTGGCCATGCTCTCAGGGACAGCACAACCCAGGGCACTGCTGGCCTTCACTGCTGCGAGAGCACTCTGCTGATAGTTGCTAATGTTGTTTTTCTTTGTCGGTTAAGAAATACTTCAAGTATATTAAAAGTTTTGGTCTTGCGTGTGTTTACTATTTGTTTTGATTTGCTTAGTGAGGATGATATACACCGGTATAGCAAAAAAAGTTGGATATGCCAGTGAAGAGTTAGGTAGGTAGGACTGGGAAACAAAACTGTTGTGTTTCAAGCATCCCTCCCATTTTTATTTTTTTTTCCCCACAGGATGCACTGGCTTAGAAGAGCTGATGGGGATTGATCCTTCATTTGAAGAGTTCCAGTCCAGTTTGTTTAGTTCCACATCCAAAGGCCTTGAACGCAGTGTTCAGACTAAAGCAGTGAATCAGCAGCTGAATAAGAATATTTCATTGTTCCTCATTCATCTGTCCCCTTACTTTATGCTTAAGCCAGCCCAGAAGTGCCTTGAATGGCTGATTCACAGGTAATCCACTGAATATCCTGCAAGTCAATAGATAAGGCTAGAAATGCAAGATTTATTTTTCTCCAGTGACAAAAACTTAGAATAATTTTACTTTAGCTGTCTGAAAATACAGGTCAAAATGTTAATAATGTGCATTTGGGCTTAGTATTTATGGGCCAGGTGCTCTTTTTTGCCAGTTAGATTTTTGTCTTTTGATTAATTTCTGTGAACATTTTAACCTGTCATGGTACTCTGTATAAAAGCTATTACTTCCTTGCCTAGCTTTCACCAAAGTTGCCCAGCCCTAGGCATCTTACAGAAGACATAGAGAGGCACTTATGAATTGTGCTTTTAGAAGTGGGCTTTGTAAAATAGCAAATTTTCAGTATTAGCTGTGAACCATGAACCCTAACTATTCTTATTGCAAGGTTTTGTTAGAAGGTGTGAAGAAAAAAGCAACAAAGTATTTTGTGAAGTGATGTATTTATTTATATACATTAACCTATCCAAATACAGAAAGTGTAGTACTTACCATGAAAGAGTGGGTGATTTTTTTGGTACAGCCTTTGAATCACAATTTTTTAAACATCTGTTATACTGAGATTCATACTAGATTATTGTAGCATCTGGTTTAATATTGAAATCTGTGCAGAAGAAATCAAGGTAAGTTTTAGTCATACAGGGACCTAAAAAGGTTGATAGTGAGGGAAAAGAATTGCTAGCACTGTTTCTTTCTTCTAGCATATACAGGCTGGTGGCCACGTTGAGTTTCTGGACTGTAGGTAGACCATAGATATGAATCAGTATGACAGCCATGGCAGGTCTTGCTTAAAAGCAAGTAAACAAGGTATTCGAAGAAGAATGGGTGGGTCTTTTTTCCTTTTTGACTTCCATTTACTTTTTAACTCCTTATGTATGTTCTTTTCCTTAGATTTCACATTCATCTCTACAATCAAGACAGTTTGATTGGTTGTGTTCTGCCATATCACGAGACTAATCTATTTGTGAGAGTTATTCAACTTTTAGATATAAAAAGCCCAACTCATAAGTGGCACTGGATGGATCCAATAAGGGTAAAGTATTTAACAGATGCAAGATGGGAGGAGCTTGAGGGACTTTATTTAAAAATATCTTGACTCTTTTACTCTGCTTATGAATATGGTCCACCAAGTTATGTGGTTAGTTGTAGAACTGTATTGAAAGGTTTAATTACAGGACTGGAGCCTGGATGCCCACGTGTTGTTTCTGTTATTTTTCTTTAGAGATGAAGTTGATATTAAAAAGCTTTGATTGTAATTGCTATTCCTTTTGGCTAAGTTAAAACATGCTTTTAAGGTGTAAGTATTTGGTACTGCTGGGAAGATACATCAATTACTAAAATTTATGTTTATTTGCATGTAGGTTAAGTGTAATTCTTTTCATCATCTGTCTTAATGTAGATGCAAAACGTTCTAGAGCAGTGTGTGGATATCCATTACTTATTTCAATTTCAATGGTGTTAACTGGTCAGTAGGATTAATTTAGAGATTGTAGTAATTTTTACTTTCTGTGCTTTGCTTTACTCTGAGTGTTCTAATTTTACTTTTTTTTCACTGTCTAAAGAAACCTGGAGTCCCACTGGCAAGGGGTACTGTCATTACACACTGCTACAAAGACATGGATTTCATGGATTTCATCTGCAGGCTGGTGGCAAAATCTGTGAAGGTTGTTCATTTATTCTAGAACATTGTTCATTGTCACTTTGTCTTCCCCATGTTTGTATAGTAGTATGCTATTTCTTAGTATTTTGAACTACATATCAAAGGGTAAAATGAATCATTTATCAGTAAACAATATGAGGGTTTCTTTTATTATAATTTGTGAAGATGACAGTCTGTCAGAAATTCTTACAAGGAAATAGCTAAGTACCAATGAGCGATTGGTACAAAAACAAAACGATTTGGCAGTACTGCATTACGTACTCAGAGTACTTAATTGTCTTGATTTCTTTCATAAACTCATGTTATTAGTTTGTAACTATGCTCTGAATTTCCATATCTCTTCTGGGGGTTGTCATGTGTGTTTTCACATCTTCAAATATAATTGAGAACTTAAAATTGAGAATGTTAGAAGGTGGGCAAATTTATTTGTTTTTTTCAGCTAATATCAAATAGAGGGTTAGTTCTATAGCCTCAGAAGGGTAAAGATGTATGACAGTTCCAGTTATTTAGTGAACTGGGATACATCTGCTGTCAAACTAAGCAAAGCACACACAATAACAGAGTTTATTCATAGGTGTAGAAGGAGGTGTTAAACATATACCAGTTAGTTTCTTGGCCATCCAGCTGAGTCTTGAGCAGTACACTAAGATCACAAGTGATTTTGGCTGCCTTACTCTGGTTAACTACATTGGCACCCAATTGCATCTACCATGTCTGTGAGGAAGAGTAGTAACCTCTGGTGAGGGTTGCTGCTGCGAGAGGTGGTGACTTAAGTTGTGCCAGCAGGAGCTGGTGAAGCTTACAGGCTGGAGTTCTAAGATTCTGGTGGTTTGAGGGAAGCCATGTATGCATTTCCTCTTGCCCTGGTGTTTGAACAACTGGTTTTTTTCTGTGATCCAGGTCTTTTCAGAGTGTCCTGGCAACTCAGCTCAACTGAGAGTTCTCCTGGTGTTTTATGCTTCCACCATTGTGTCAGCTCTCGGAGCTGCAGAGAAGATAACAGACACCATGGTCTCTCTGCTGCTCCCTTACATCCAAAAGGTAGGTGAAGCTGTTTCCTTCCTGTGTGAAGTGTACTGTGTTCTGCAGGCACGCATCGGCAGATAGCCAAGACAGACATCCTGTATGATACATATTGTACCACTCAGCCTGATTTGAAACCTCAGGCAGGTGAGGGTCCATGGAACATAATGTTTCTTCATACCTCGGATGAGCGCTTTAGGAGCTGTTTTCTACTCTGCATGAGGAATGGAGGTGTGAGAAATGGATACACAGTTCGAAGAATGTTTTTGCTTTGAGATTTTATCATGCTAAATCATGAGGAAATGGAGTCAGGGTAGACAACCTGCTTCAATATCCTCCCTCCTCCTGGATTGTTGCTTTGTTAACNGGCAGGTGAGGGTCCATGGAAAATAATGTTTCTTCATACCTCGGATGAGCGCTTTAGGAGCTGTTTTCTACTCTGCATGAGGAATGGAGCTGTGAGAAATGGATACACAGTTCGAAGAATGTTTTTGCTTTGAGATTTATCATGCTAAATCATGAGGAAATGGAGTCAGGGTAGACAACCTGCTTCAATATCCTCCCTCCTCCTGGACTGTTGCTTTGTTAACAAACAGAGCAGTAGTTAATAAACGTGTCTTCTTTATCTGTGCACCCTGCGTGACAGCTTTTTCTTCTTGAAAGTTGAGTTTAGAGATATCTTAAATGTTAACACATGGAAAAGAACGTGGTGTGATTCTGTGGATGTCAGAATAAACATGATTTTTATGTTAATGTACTCTTTCGTGTTATTCTGTGTTAAAAATTCACTTTTATGTCTTTTTCTAGGGCTTGAAATCCTCTGTACAGGATTACAGAGCTGCAACATATATGATAATCTGCCAGATGACAGTAAAAGTGACAGTGGAGACTTCCTTGGTGCATTCTTTGATGGTACAGATAAGCAAGACATTATTTAAAGTGCCCTCATTAATCAGGGATGGGCTGGCTTGCATGAACCTACTTTTACAAACTCAGAAAGGAGATAAACTTGGAAAAAAGTAAGTCTACGTGAATCAAATTCTCCCACTTTTTAAAATTCCAAAGTGCACTTTGATAATTTGAAATTTTTATATCCTCATCATTAAAGGGATACTTCCCTGTCAGAAGTTTTCATAGTTGATGTTTCAAAGGGCTCAGAAGTTCCTTTGGCTTGCTTTGAAAATTTATGTGCTCAGTACAGCAAAGGAGTCTCAGTGGTGTGAGTTGATCATCTCTTGGTACTTCTGCTGCTTCTCTTAGTAAGGGATTGATGCCAATGTGCGTATCTGAACCCCGTCAAGTGAGAGGTTTTCTGGGAAGTGCAAAAATGTTCTGCCCCTTCAATGGAAGGTCTTTGAGTTGTTGTAGTTTAACGCCTGAAGCGTAAGTGCTTCTATACCACCACTTCTTTGGTCCCACTTCAGGTGAGGTGTTCTCCTGGAGGAACATGTGGTACGTGCATTCCCATCCATGTGTCTGCCCTGCCCCGGAACAGTTGGCTTGTGCTGTTAACAAGCATTTGAACGTAGTCCCACATGCTACAGGGAATTTGCTTGCTGGCAGAGACAGGTATTCCAATAGGAAAAATCTTCCAAGGGATATATAGAGCGATTATCTTCCAGATATTTGAACACTGTCATAGTTTAAAAAGCGCAGGTGTGGGGAACTAAGGAGAGGCATGCTTGATACATGCAGCATCCAGCCAGGTGGGTGTAAAAGGAGACGAGATGAAACTTTGTGTTAGCAGAAAGGGCAATGGCTTCTACTCAGAGGACCTGTCCCTGCACGATTACTTCCCATGCTTTGTGCTACTGCCGGGGGATAGATATGCTCCTTGCAGTGTGAGGGTATATCTTCCTGCAATTCGTACAAATGTTTTTTCTTGTACTACCAACTTTGCAAAAAATGTAAATAAGGTCACTGTGCCATTGCAGCAGCTGTGCTCAGCGTGACTGGCAGTATCCTCTTTTCTTCTTGGATATTAAATGTGCTAAGAAACCTCTGGCATTAAGGAAGTGGAGCCCTTTGAATCTTTTCAGTGCTTGTTTACAATGAGGCTGTTATCTGATGCTGAAAATTAATCCTTGTGAAGTCTGCGTGGTTTTGAAAGTGTTCGTAACACTCGATGAGCATACATACTTTTCTTTTTTCCCCCTTTCCGTTGTGCAGGCCATTTAATTATCTGTGCAAAACCCCAGAACTGGTAACATTTTTGCAAGGCCTGTCAGCAGGTTATGATATCTCTCCTCTTCTCCGCTACCTGTTGCCTCACCTTGTTCACACCATTGTGAAAAGTGATACAGGTAAGTTGGCAACGTGTTCTTTTTAAAACTTGGATTAGCCTTAAGGACAGATAACTGGTAAATGTCACAGCTGTGTAAATGCTTCTTCCATTGAAACTGCACCAGTATGTGTGAAGACCTGATTGAGCTTTTGTGTGTCTGCTTTTTGTTTTTCCAGTTTTGGGGGTTTTTTTCTCTTCTGACTCTTAGATCTGTATTGTAGTACTGTGAAATCATTCTTGGGTAGATTGCATGTACTCCATATGTGGTTTAATTAGGGGGACAACTGTGTCTACCCAGTGAATTAAATGTGCCTGGGAACAATCTGAGGCAGCGAGGCTGACTGGCATGCAGTTGCGGCCTCTGTCTGAGCTAGTGAGTCTGTTTGCACTGTGGCCTTGTAGCTGCTGAAACACGACTGGGAAATCTCTTTTGTTAAAAAGGTCCAGATTCACTCCAAGGAATGACATAGGGAAGTTGCTGGCACAGCTTTTAGCAGCAGGTCTGGAACATTCCAAAGCGTGTTTACATTTTTTGGCAGCAGTCCAGGCTTTGGCATTTTGACAACATTGGTGTAAAGCACTGCTTATGGATCACAGAGAGTTAGTGCTAGTAATCAGTGAGCACTGTGGTCTTCAAGTTGTGTGCTTGGTTCACCAGAGGATGATGCCTGTTCAAGCTGTTTGCTTTAATCAGTATGAAGGGGCTGTTCTCTAACTATTGTTTATCTTTCATGATTGTCCTTAGAGGAGCAAGAACAATCTAAGGAGACAGAAAATGACATTTACATCAAGCATCTTCAAGCTATTCTTGAGAGTATACCACTGGAAAAGGATTTAGATTGCCTGTTGGCTTCGTGAGTTGATTCAGTTCTTTTTCTTATGCAGTACTGTGGTCACTTCTGGTTTAATAATAAATAATTCCTGAAAATGGCATTAGGATTATATGAGCATGTTTTTCTGAGTTCGTAAGTTAAGTGCACATGTGGATTTTGAAATTTAAACATTTGGTAACCCAGAAGAGCCACTCTTTTAGCATTTGTGGGAGTAGTTGTGGGATAGAATGAAACTTCAGACCAGGAGCAAATCTGTACTTGCAGTAAATAGTGTATATTAATCCCAACCTGTTAAACCCTGTGCTTTATAACAGTAATGAAAATGCTACCGTGCAAAACATGGTGGCTTTTCCTTTTTTTTTGTAATTTTAGCAAGTTTCTTGAAGAGTTTATCTCCTGTGGTACAGAGCTTGAATCTAATACCTCCAAAATGGCTGCGCTCAATCAAAAGATCCTTCCTCTTATCAGACTTCTTGAGAGAAAGTAAGTTCCATTTTTCTATGACAAACCCACAGTCTGTAGAGTGGTGATGTCAGCTATGCTCTTGGGTTATTGGGTGTAGTAATAGTCTTGCTGAAATATATACAGAAGAAATAACTGACTCCCAGTCTCTGTCCAAATTTTGTTTCACTGATCTGTCCTACAATATTTTGTTATCACTGTAATACGTGGACACAGACCTGGCTTTGTACAGCTCTTTACTTTGTAGCATGACCTCTGCTCATCATGTATCCTAGTCTTCTGCATATCGTTCATCTGTGTTAAGACAAAAAGGTCGATTGCTTTTGCTAAGCCACTTAAAATATCTGGTTCGGATGAAGGCACGTGCATTCAGTTTCCTTGGTTTTCCCTGTATTTCTCTTGTAAATACATGTTTTTCTATAATCCTCTGCAGAAAATATTGATGGTTTTGTCTTTTGGCAGGTATCCTAAAGCCTTAGACTCTGTGTTGGAGAAGCACCTGGAAGATTGCATGGATGAGGCTGACCAAAATCTTTTTCATCAATTTATTTCGCTTTCATTAAGCTGTGGCAAGTACAAGGTAGGTAGGATTGTGGTCCTAGCTGTTATATGGCTGTACTGTCAGAAGGCTGATTTTTGACAGAGTTCTGCTCTCTATTCCATCTTATAAATAAATTTCTACCATTCCCACAAAAACAGAAAAAAAAACCCAAACCAAAAAAAAAAGAACCCAATTTGATTAAATATTTTGGGGAGGAGCTTGGTCAAAACTGTGGTAAAATAAAAGCTGTCGGATCTTTTAAGTTTTTGTTTATCATAAGGACTCGTGAGTGTGAGCTTTTTTCCATGGTTTAAATTTATACATTTTCACCAGCTCCAATTGCTACCAATAATTTTTTTCCTTAGTAACACGGCCACTACATACACTGTATGTATATGGTCAATAGTGACAACACAGTGGTGCCCAGCAAGGCCTCATCTTACTTAAGGATGTTGTCAGTGTCAGAGGTGTCTCTTTTGGGAAAGCTGACAAACGACTATCACTGTTGAGAGAAGATGGCTTGGTCCTTTTCCTCGCACTGACTTTATGAATGTTTACAGTCAGTAACATGGAAGAATAGAGTGACCACAGAGTTCTTCCTGTGCCATTTCTGAAGAGCAATTGAAACTCAGCCTAACACAGAAAAACCATTACTGCAACAGACCTGGCCAAGGAATTTATTGTAAGAGATGGTTAGTATTATGGCTGTTGTTGGCAATGATTGAAAGACTGAAAGCACTTAGGAAAATATGTCAAACTACATAAAGAAGCGCTTCCTGTATTTTTGTACTGGTTTAACAAAGGCGCAGATTCTGTGTCTGAGTAACAAGTGGATTAACAGAAAAACAAAGCATGCAGAACAAAGGCATATGACTCTCTTCCAGCTTTTATGGTTCCTGAGATAAGTGCACGCAATTGGACTGGCAGGGATGCCTTTTTAACAGTTTCTGTCTGTGCTCTGTCACACTGACATTGTCACTAGAGCTTTCTCAGAATCCTTAGATAAGTGTAATGCGTTTCTAGGACACCATGGTGTCTGTGGCCTACTGTACTTTTCAAGCTATCTTCCAAAAACTGGCTGCAATAATGAAGAAGACAAATTTAAAACAGTTATACAGTATCATTGTACTGTATTTACCTTTCTAGGTCTGGATTATGCAGGTTTTCATATGGTACAAAAAATTGCTATGAGAATGTCTCCCATTATCCTTACATATATTTAATGTATTTTTAACATGCAGTAGGGTCACTGTGAAATCTGTATTTCAGTTTCTGGAAGATTCTGATACCTCCCTTCTGCTGAGTTTGAATCATCCTCAGCCTGCTGTGCGGGTCCTGGCTCTTCAGCATTTGAAAGATGTTATTGAAACTTCAGAGGTTTGTGTCTGAATCTCTCACTTACAGAACTGATTTAACATAGAATGTCTTCAAAAAGCTGTTTGCCAGACGTGAAACTGTGCCTATGTCATCCTTACTGCTTTTCATGGTGTCTTCAGTTGGCTTCTGTCACCATTTTCCCATATTCTGGAGTCTGGATAGAGTTCTTGTTTATTAAGCTGTTTGCATGCTAAGATAAAACCCAAGCTAATGAATATTTATAGTTTTCTTTCTTTTGAAAGTAAGTTGAAAAGTTGTTGAAAGTTAGTCTGCCTGTGAGGTTTCATTTAGATGATATTACCACTTGTCTTACACTATAATTCAGATATTTCATTAAAAGCCTGTAAAATGTTCTACCTACAAATGATTTTTTTTATCCCTTTGACTCTGTTTTCCTTTATTTTTTCAGGAGGGTTTTGATCAGGCTTTCATAGAAGAAGCAATTTTTGGTCGGCTCAAAGATGACAACAGAGATGTTGTGTTGTCTGCTCTCAGTTCTTTGGAGGTGTGTGTCTTTTGGCATGCGAGACTTTACCTGGTCTTGAATTTGTGTCTGGAATATATTCTGTGTAGTTGTCCTTCTTGTCCTTGTGTCATTAGTGTATGA
>VYZQ01002840.1:0-14499 GCA_013400655.1 Mystacornis crossleyi | reverse complement strand
TTATTGGAACCCCACAGCAACATGCTACCAATATACTTTCCAGAGTAAAAAACTATGTCTTATCTGATCATGACTAAAAGTGATATAGGTTAAAAAGCCTTAAACACTGCCAAAGGAATCATGGAGAGTGGCCTGAGCAGCCAGTGACACCTGTGGCGATACGGAGCACCATCTAGTGTCACACAGAACCCTCCATCTCCCATCCCTGTGCCCCTCTGTGACAGTATTATTGTTTGGCTTCATTTGTATCACAGTAATAGTCAGAGCTAGATAAGAACCTGAACGTTTTGGATACTTTGCCAACATATAACAGATCACTTTCTTGGCTGTATCTCAGTGAATGAAAGTATCTTCAAGGGCAGAGTTGCTAGGTTACACATTTAGTTTATTTTACAGGGAGGTGCACTGAAAACTGGGTTGATAACTTGAATCAGAAAACAGTTGCAGATTTCTAAGGACTTTTCTGATTCCTATCTGCACATACATGCACAAATACATCCACCAAAAACACCAAAGAGGGGAAGCATGATAAAAAGGAGATATTAGACCCCTTCTCATGAAAGCTTCTGCTACAACAGTGTACCAGGGTG
Source organism: Mystacornis crossleyi (assembly GCA_013400655.1). Taxonomy (NCBI): domain Eukaryota; kingdom Metazoa; phylum Chordata; class Aves; order Passeriformes; family Timaliidae; genus Mystacornis; species Mystacornis crossleyi. Next base: position 13,909 of record VYZQ01002840.1, on the reverse strand, counting down.
GCACAGGGAAAGTGAGGTGCTACTACATCTCCATGGCAGCTGCTGAAGGATGTGCAGAAGAGCCAACACACCATATCCTAACATGGCAGCTCTGCCCTAAAGCACTTAAAGCTTCTTCCCAAGGCAGGAGAGGTGAGTGCCCTGCCTATCTGCACAGACACAAAGCCTGAAACACACTGCTCTTGTGGCAACATAAGTACACTCATCCTTCTGCAGGAGGGCCAGGTGCCCATCTCAACTCAATGCATGCAAGCTAAAAGCAGCAAAGGAAGGTTCCCTCCATCTTCCTCCAAGTCCCCAAAAGGATAACAGAACAACAGAGAAAGATTAAGAACCAACATGAAGAAGCTGAAGCCAAATTGTAAGTAAGGCAAAATCCTTGAAAACAACTATTGCAGTTAGCCAGCAGGATGGGGAAAAACCAACAAATCATACCACTGTCCATGGAACTCATATGTTCTCCACCTCCTTGTATTTCCAAATCAAGTCATATTCTTTATAATATGCTTTCATCAAATGCCCACCCCTGAGCTCAGTACAGAGTACCCTGGTTAAATACAGTGAGTTGTGCTCACACTATAGAAAAAATGGCATGAACTAGGAGCTCCCCAGTAGAAACACTGATCAGTACCTGAAAACATTGCAATTAAGTGTCCTTCTGCTTGTCTCCCAGTAACATGCTTCATAACTTTGCAGCCCAGAAACCCTCCTGCAGTACATCCTGGCAGCTCAGCTGTCTTGTCTTTCTGGATCTCACCTATGATAGCACTTCTGCCGAGCTAATTTCTAAATGTTGAAGTAAAGCTGAAACTGTCAGGCTTTAAGTCTTGATATTTAAATAAAAAATCATATATTGATCAGTTGAAGCACAGTGCTAAGCTAAGCATGTTGTATTGTATAAGGATTTTCAACTGACATTTTGCATTTCTTTAATATTGAGACCCTTCTTTTACACAGATCGCAAAAACATTAGTGCTTAGAAGGAAGCAGCACTTTGAAGGAGATCTTTCAGCCTTTCCAACCATCTCTCACAGAAGCTGGTGAAATGAGACTAAGTATTACCAAAGGTCTGTCAACACCACACCTCTGTGAAGCCTTCTTGTGCATGGGGCCCATTTGATTGAAGTCACACCTTGTGAAAAATGGCCTCTTAATTTATCACATTTGCAATGTCAGAATGGCTGTCCCCATCACTACTACTCCTTTACTGACTATTTATTTTTTCTGCTAGTCATCATGTTAGTCAGGAGACATGGCTGGCTACATGCTCCTCAGTACACAGAGCTCCCCAGAGTACTGGGCAGAGCCTACAAGAGGTATAACCACAGCGCGCAAGAGCTCCAGCAACATCTAACTTGACCACAGGCAATAAGATGAAACACCAAACAGAAAGAGAAGATCTATTTGTCAGAGATTTGGGCCCCCATGAACACTTCTCATTCACAGAGCCTTGCATGCATGCAGAAGTACGTGTGCATATTATCCACATGCAGTGGGATGCATGCTCCACATGGAAAAGACATCAGCATAGCAAGGATTGCCTGTTAGGGCTTGGGCACCCGAGGACTGTCAGGGCAGTGAGAAGTCTGCAAAATGGAGGGTTTCCCTAAGGAATGGAAAGGCCTTTGGCTACTGTAACCAAGGCAACACAATCCCAGCACAACAGCCATTATCCAACCAAAATTGTTTGGTTAATTCAGCCACATTATGCTAATACCAGGGTAAGCAGTGTGGATAGAAGTGTTAAATTGGCTACAGGTGTAAGTGGCATTTTGGATTGCTGCATGCTTATTGTGGAAGCGTGTCTGGGGGTAAAATTAGAGAAAACTGGTGTGGTTTAGGAATTTAAGTCTCCCACCAATACTCCAAACCACACTGCTGCTCACTCACTCTCTCTCCCTTTCTCTTCCCTCTTCCCCCTTCCCCCTCCAGCGATGGAGTTGAGGACTGGAAGCACAACAGGCAAAGATCATGGGTTGAGATAAGAACAATTTTCTGGAAACAGCCATGAGATAAGAAAACAAACAGTAATAGCAACTATATTAGTAACAAAAGTACGCAAAAATAGAGGGTGTTTCACACATAAAAATGTTCACTGAGGGCCCTGAGACAAGGAACAAGGGTGCAAAATGCTGCCACCTTTTCTGACCAGAACCAACACCCTTCTTCTTGGAATCCAGAGCCCCTTCCCCCACCCCCTGCAATGATGTGAAGTAGTACAGAATAACCCCTGGGTCCTGTCCAAAACTGAGACAATTGGGAACTATTCCCATCCTAACAGAAGGTGGAATGGTACAGAAATTATAGGATGAAATGCATTTGCTATTCCCTGGATTGAATGTGGTTGGCATGCTCAAAATCTATTCCATGATGATTCCCCACACACCAGCCATAGCATCTGCTAGGGGAATGGAAGGGAGGGTAAACCGGAGGAGAGACACTGTTGTTAAAAACAGGGGCGCATTCCCTGTACTAAGTGATTTCAGCTTTTATTGTGTGGCCTAAGGCACAGGGGGTTTCCGGGTAGAGTGCAGATGCTGCAGAGCCAGGGCTGGATCTTCTTTTTAGGAGTGTGGATGAGCAGGGATGTTCCTGATGTTCAATGTCGAGCAGCAAACCACGGACCTCGATGTCCCTCTTTTTATAGTGTTTTTTTGTCCCTTTGGATTGGTCTCTGTTTGGATCCTTCATTTGCATGAAGGTTAAGGCGCAGATTGGTTCTCAGAGTTCTTGTCCAGGCTGGTTTGCTTGGGGAGGGGTGGGGTGCACTTCACTTAGGTGTAATATAGTAAGTTGAATACTGTATTTCCTTTAACTTACAACCTCTATAGTAACAAAACTTTTTAACAGTACGCATAATCAACATAACAATTATGAACTACCTAACAATACTACCATTAACAGTATAACAATTTCTAACCTATTTTTGACACTGTGGACAGGCTCTATGGGAATCCTCGCAGGTCCCAGAAACTGGATACCTTGTAGCTGATCAACCACAGCGAACCCCTCAACCAGGGGAGATAGGGGAAGGTGTCCTTTTGCTGAGCCAGCAACTGGGGCAAAATCACTCTCCTCAGATTAACTTGGTTTATTAAAACCTAATTGTAATATTAATGCACACCTCCATCCCAAAGTTACCTGCATCCAAGGTTTGACCACCCCTCACTGGGCATGCATTCTATATTTTATTGGCTATATCATTAAGAGCAAAGTAAGAGAATTTTACACCAATCAGTAAAAAAGGTATATATGACTAGAGTCCCTCAAGCTCCATTTAAACATAAAGATAGTCTAAAAGTAAGTTAAGAATGGGAAGAAATCAAGGAACACTCTATCATAACTTCTGGAATCAGGTGAAGGGTTGAACCTGCCTTCTCCCACATACGGCCCTATTGGGTGAGACCCGCACTCCATGTGTACTCAATGATTATCTCAAGCTCACTTTTATGAGGAATTACAACTTGTCTGTATATCACTCAATACACTTTTGCAGTCAGATACTGTCACTGGCAATCCTTGAACCTTAATCTGTCACAATTTTCCGTTACCAGTGTGTGTAATAAAGTGTTATTCTGTAAACTGTTAGTGTGAGTCCTTCACGGGTGCTGTCAGTCACAAGCAGTGGGTAACAGACTCAAATAAAAGTGTGGAGACTCAGGAAGGGTCTCTCTTATGCTATTGGTGTGTGTCCCTGAATATACCAGTCCAATGCTCTCTGATCCACCAGGACTGCTCAGTGGAGAGTCCCCCTAATGGGACACTGACAGGCTGGTTGGGCACAAGTGTCTCAGCTTTCCTGACCACTGACAAGATTGAGCAAGCACAAAGGGTTTGCAGAGATCTCCCCTTGTCACATGATACCTATGAAGGGCTGTGCAAGTGGAAACATGGAGGAGCAGGGAAGAGAAGCTGGGAATCCTTGTGCATATATATTAGTAGTCAGGAAAGCCCAGAAGGGGGGAACCCACAAGACTTTGCATCTGAAATCCCTTCTCCTACAGGTACCACAGAAAGGAAGTAGGGGTGGGACTTTCTGCTGTCCCTGTCTGCAAATATCCTTTGAACTAACCTCCATAAAAATACAGCCACTGAAGATAACAATCCAGCAAGCTGTGGTACATAGCACTGCTCCAGCCCCAAAGCTTACCTTTTGGAACCCCCGCAAGTGAAGAAGTTTCTAACACCAGGTCTGCTCTAAGAGTAGGATCCTAAATTTATGAGATGATCAGGTGTCTGCAGGGCCTACAATATATTATCCTACTAATGAAAACTCTCAGTCTTGATATGTCATCATGCATGACATAGACATTTAATCTTCAGTGCTAGATTATACATCTAGAAGTGAGATAAAATAGTCAGTGGTTCCTGTTCCTCCATAACAAATTTGGCTCTTGTATCCCTTTTCTGATTTTTTAACTCATCAAATGAATTACTGAATTTATGAGTTTGGTTGAATTTATGAGTTTGGTTAACCAAAGCCAGCCACCAGTGAAATCAAGTGCATCTAAGTCTAGACACTGCAGAGAAACATGCTTTATCATCAGCATTTGTTATGCTGTGAGAACAAGAAGCATTTGAATTCTAGAGTTTCCTGTGATTTTTTGAGTGTAGACATAACAAATCAGAAATATACAAGACATAACAAAGCAGATACAATCTATGATCTATCCTGAAAGCACGCGTAAGCAAAGAGCAAGCAAAGTGACACAGAAATATGGATGAGGATACCCAAGAATTCAAGTTATTTGAGGAACACTAATACCGAGCCCCCTGCTATTAAGTAGTTTTCAGTCATTCCTGGCTCAGAGATTAGAGACTTTTCCTAAAACATGGGGTGAAAAGTGTTTCCTTTGAGGTCTCTTCCATAGGCAGATGTCTAAAGTAAATTCCTCACAACTTTGGCTCTAAGCTGCTCCTCTTTGTGCTTTTCCAGTGGCAAAACACAGCTGTGAACACAAGCCTGCCCTTCACAGGGAAGCTTCTGCAGTTTCCTTTGCGAGAGCGGAAAGTCCCAGCAGATGATGTAGGAGCACATGGGCTCATTCTACCTTAGTCCCCAGCTGAAAAGACACAGAGCTGGCACACATCTTTGAGCGTGCACTGTGCAGTCCAAGGACAGGTTCATGAAGGCCATTTCATTTCCCCTGGGATCTCTACAGGGAGATAAGGCTCAGCTGAAAAACAAACAATTAAGACAGATACCTCTTTAAGTTATGTCAGTATGAATACCAGTGTCTCCAAGTAACTAACCTGGGCTTGTACCTTTCTAAGTAGTTTGGGCTTGTTTGCTGTGTTTTGTTGGTGGTTTGTTTTTGCTTTACATAAAAAGTAAAAGCATTAAACTCTCTCCACTTAATCTTTAGAGCAGGATAATCAATGCCTATGCATTATTACAGGGCAGGGGAGAAAACAGCAAATACACACACACACAGTCTGCAAACTCCTACCATTGACACTGAGTTGATTTCTAAAAAATATAATTCTTGGTGGTCAGTCTGGAGGGATAGCCAATACAGCAGTGCATTTCCACACGACACTGCCCTGGCATGGACTAGCTTCTAAGTAATAAAATGACTTAAAATACTCAGAGTGATTCAAAGGAATCTACTCCACAGCAGGTATTGTAAAGTAAAGCACACCTTTACTGGCAACAGAGAACGTGTAGGAGTTAATACCTCTGTGTACCTGTCTAGCTGTGGTTCATTTTACATAGGCTTTTATACTTTTACAGTTTTGGCATCCGCCCTTGTTTGTTTTCTTATCTAAAAGTTACACTGTTAAGGGCTGGGGTCTTACATAACCTGTGGTTTCTTTATCTCAGGCTTACAAACACAGCACACAGTACACACCTAACTTTACTGTTACAAAATTTATATTCTGTTTATAGCTGTGCTGTATTATGTCTTTCTGTTTCCTATCTATTACAAAATTACTTCTTTTTTTTTTTAGCCTTTTGGGTCAGTTTCCCTTCTTATCTTCTTGGCCCACCAGGGCTGGACCCTTGTTTAGAGAAGTTACAGTTAGACACAGCAGTTACACTTAAGCCTTTTCCTTCCTGCCTCCTCAACCCACCAGGGACAGACTCCCGTTTTGCAGAAGCAGCAGTAGTTACATTCAAGCCCTTCCCTTCTTACCTCCTTAGCCCACTTAGGGCTAGGTCCCTATTTACAAAAGCGGATACAGTTATGTGCAGCAGTCACACCTAATTTTTTTACTGACTTATATCTTACCTCTTTTTATACCTTATTTGTTTTGCTAACTTATACCTATGCTAAGGTGCTTATGCCAAGTGAGATCTGTGTTTCAACAGCAAAGGTCTTTTTGAGCATCTTGAATTTATTTTATGCTTCCTTGTAAGCCAAAGAAAATTCAAGCTGANCCACTCCGGCTGCAGTCTCCGCTCCCTCCAAACGCCAGGAGGGCAATGAATCCCAAGCACCCTACCCCACCTCTTTTTTCCAGTTCTAAATCTCGAGATGTCTCTGCTCCCCCACCTGAGAAGACGCCACCAAGACCAAAAAAAGGGACAATTGGGCCCCTCCCTTGTGGCTGGCTAGGTCCTTTGTTTCTCTTAAGTACCCCAGCAATCGTCCCTTAACATGGGAAAAAATTCCTTTGAGAGGAGAAGAAAAGAACACATACACACACAAAAAGAAAACCTCCTCAACCCCCAACACTGACATGGATTATTCTGAGGCTACCTACATCTACACAGAACAAATGAAATCTTTCTATTAGTATAAAAATTATGCTGTCTGGTACAAGCATGGCCCCTGATGCATGCAGTGACAGTTTCTTCACCTACCCTCAGCTTCAACATGTTGGAGGGATACTCCCCAACTTCCACCCAAACTCAGTCAGACTTTAGAATATGTATAAAAAATGAAACACTAATGCAAAGAAAAGTGTTCAGGTAACCCCTAAGATACTGGGAATAAAACCCACTCAAGCTCTAGACCAGAGGAGACCAATATGCTTGTGGAACTGCATTTACAAATCCTCCTGTCCAGTGATAAACTTTCAGAACAATGAAATTCCTATTCCTGTGACGTTCTCATAGTTTTTCAGTTTGGATTTTGGGTGAGCTCTCTACAAGGTTTTTAGAGAAGTTATACTCAATACTAACTTATTCAAGGTATCGCAGCAGTATTACAGCAGTATTTTTCCTTAGAAAGTTTATGTATTTATCCAAACACTGGACTTATTGCTACCTTTAAATACTTCATTATAGTTGTTTGTCTTTCAGCAAGAAGTTTGTGAGAACAACAAATGCAGTTTCTCCAACATCATTCTTTCCATTAGCTAACATGAGATGCTCTGAGACATAGACAGCAGGAACACGTACCCAGAAGCAGCTATAATACATATCCAGGTTTTAAGGAATGATATAAGTTTGTCTGCAATGTTCTGACTTGTCATTCTTTTTCCTTGTAATTCTTTATTCTTCTAAAGGGAATTACAATTTCTTTGTAATCCTTTTTTCCTCTAAACACCCAGAGCCACACCAGCCACTTCACATTTACTAATGCCCACTTCAAAAAGCAAAGGAAACCAGAGGGTAACATCCACAATTTCAAACCCAACAGGTCCCCAGAGGCAGGCAAACGCTACAACACCAGGTTGTAGACACGGCTTTTTCCTCTCCATAAGCTTGCTCCTCAAACAACCAGACTTGTTCAATGCCCCAAGAATTAATCAGATTCTTGAGCATGCTCATACACACACAGGGTGTCTGAGAAGAAATTAATTTGGCCTGTGGTATCCAGAGAAGAAAAACCTTGCACTGTAATATCCTCTCTTTACATGTAACGGCATAGGGTAAATCTGCCACCTAATGACTCTTATTACTTGGTTAATGGTAGCAGATGAGGCAGCCCTGAGGTGCTACTGCTCTCAAATACATACCACCTCTACTGCATCCCAACAGTGTTTTTTGCCAGAGCTTTTGCTATCCACCAGCTACAAATCACTAAAAATCACCAGGATTTCCCGGCAGGGTTTAGGGATTTTCCACACCTAAATAGCTTCTAGGACAATACAAACCTTGGTCAAACACAAAAACATCTTAAGTATACATGCTACCTTGTAGAAAACAGTCTCAGTGAGCTAAATTTACTTGTTTCAAAAACTTTAAGCCAACAAAACCCCCTTCTAACTTACTGCTATCAACTATCAACCTCACTAGTGGGCAAAGACCTGTGTCAAAGGGAAAACTTTTACCCTTGTAGCTTTGGAAGCAGAGAGAGATGCATTTTGGGAATCCCATAAACTGAGTAACTATCCCCAGTGTTGGGACTGGAATGTGATATAGCATCTTTCTCAAGATGTAGAGCTAACAGAGTGCAGTTCAGGAAGTGCTTCCAGTATTTTGTTACTGCTGTTGAGAGACTCAGATTTATAATAAATACTGGTTGGAGGAACACTGATTTTGCTTCTCTCACTAAAGACCCACTCCATAAATTTGGAATGAATCATCTCTCTGCACTTTACGTACAAACAAGATCCCACATTACTACCAAGAGGAAGAGTGAATATATGCAGTGGCTCACTTGGATAGACTTAGCATACCAATTCAACTGGCTTTGTTAAGGAAATCAGTATCTAGTCTACCATCGTGGTGGGTTGGGAAAAGCTTTATTGAAATAAGGCAGGAGCTTCTGATAAATATATTCCTCACTGTCTCGGTCTGATTAATACCTTTCAGTTTGTACTTACCTAGATAACCTTGTGAAGCTATCTGGTGAACACTTGGTGTAAGTACACCTTCAGGTCACTTGAGCAATGAAGCAATCCCAAATTGTACTGTTGAAATCTTATTAACTTTTTCCAGCATTCTGTGTCTAATATGTTCCAGTTTGAGCTTTCACATTCTCTAAACAAAAATCTTTTAGGGAGTCTCTCAAGGCTTCTAGATATTTTTAGTTTGTTTTTTTCAAAGACTGAATTTTTACTTGTTATCAATAAAATTATGGAAAGCATTATTTCCTGTTAGCATTACTACAATTAATGGACACCAGGTAGAGCTCTAGGGGCATTGCAAGGTCTCACTCTCCTGTGCCAGAGAGAGGTATCTCCAGGGCTTTGGCTGCTTCTCCTTAACCTTGCACAGGCTGTCAGAGACCACATTTGCTTAAGAGCACTTACTTAGGGAAACAGCCTGTGCTCAAAAAAAACCAAAACCCCACATATTGCCCACAGTTCATCCCAATCACTTCTTCCTCCAGACAGAGGGACCCAAAAGACCATCAAAATAGGCTCAAGAGCAGCATTCTGCAGCAAGTAAAGGAAAGTATGTATCCTCTTGCTGCTGCAAAAGCATTTCACTAAATTTGGACCATCAGAAGATGGCAATGGCTCACCCAGTAACTCAACAGGAGCTGCAGAGGCATGCAGGAATATAGTGAGGAAAAAGCACTGTTCAATGGCCTGGCACACAGAGCAGGCTGTGGGGACAGCAAGTTGGTTTTGGACCCAAATCCAAGGACAGCAGAGACAGCTGTTAAACACTATGCATTTGGTCCTCTATAAAAGGGGCTCTCACTAAAAATTTATTTTGTGCTAAGGTCGTGATGTATTTAAGTGAACAACATGCACATTCTTTAGAAATAATTAATATATTGCACACATTAATCAGTATTCCTGGTGAAGCACCCATGCAGAGAACTTTCTATGGGGCTACAGAGCAGTACCAGTAACTTTAATCCTTGCATTATGAAAAGCCATCCTTGCATTATGAAAGTGCCCACCAATAAAATGAAAAGCAACTTGATGCAGACAGTGAAAATATAACCTTACTGAGAAGTTCAAGTCACAACTCTTAAAACAGTTTAATTGGCCTGGGTTACAGTTTTCTTACGGACTGCTGCCCACATTTCCATGTGGATTAAAAGAGGTGGGACAACAAGAAGAAGCAAGCCCACAAAAGGATGCTGTGCATAGCCTTTCCTTAACACACTGCCACACAAACTGACTCCAGTTCAGGAGGTTAAGCCCACAAGGGCAGACACAGAGCTCCACTTTTCTACTAATTGGCCCAAGGTACCCTGACAGCTCCAGCACAGTCACATCTCTCAGGTTATTCATGGAAAGCTGGAAATGAAAAAAAATTGCTCAAGAGGTACAGAAAAAAGGTTGTTTTTCTCACTTGCTCAGAGCTCCAAACACTTGCTTTTTATCCTCCCTCTTGGGCTGGGTTATATTTCCAACATCTGTCACCCCTGTACACCCTCTGTCAGGGACATTGCAGAGGGATTTCCATACTGCCATCCCCAGCCGCTTCACTGCCGATGCCCATTTCTCAGCTGTTCCTCACTGTCCAGCCTCAGCTCAAAAACAGCAGCCAGCTCCCCCACCTCACCACTACTTTTCTGCTTTTACCAGTTTGGGGGATTTTTTTGCAGTCTTTACAGGTTTTCCCCACTGACCTTTCTAACTCTTCTCTGATTCAACAGCACACACCTCAAGGCACAAAATCTGCCTAATGAACACGGGCAGAGTTAAGAGTCAAAATCAGAAGCTTTTTTCTGGAAAGAACACTCATATGTAAAACTCCCAGAGTACTCAGACCCTCAGGCTACATTTGCTAGTGATATTTCCTACAGTCTCTCTCAGAAAACCTGCTCTATGCTTTATGGAGAGCCCGTTCTGCTGTACAGAAAGACCTCAACAGGAAACCAGCTTTAAAATCTCGGGCTCCCACAGCAGGTAAGGGCTGGTCACACATGACCACAAGCTGCTGGGTGAGCATCTTTAGTCTTAGTACAAGAAGTTGTGTGAGTTTTTTCTGGGCCCATTTTCTTCAAGCTGAAGGTAAATACATGTCTTAGTACAAATAATGAGCATTAGTGGGGTTGGGGAATCACTGATGTGCCCAAGTCACACAGCCCTTACTAAAGCAACACCTTCTACATATGTTTCTCCCAGCTAAGGAAGCTCCACCTGGCCCACATCACCACCTATTGCGGTGCAGATAGCTCTGGCTATGGGACCCACACCTGGCAATTCCTGCTGGGCGAGTAGCACTCAGGGCTCTGTACTCTGACATCTTCTGGTCACTGCGGGCTCCTGTACCTCCACAGGAACTGCTTTCTGCATACTGTTATATGTTAAAGGTTTCCCCCACCCAGTTTTATGTAAATCCTTATGCATATCCTGCATATCCTGCATGGAATATGCATGATCTCTGGAAAGTTCTGTTAAGTACTGTTCTTTATTTGTCCGTTTAAAAAGAAACCCTCCCCTGAGTTTGTCCCATTTGATGTTCTCCCTGTCATTTCACAAGTTACCGAACTCCATTGGTTGTAGTTCCTCTATCCCACCCTTTCTAGCACCCAGACAAAAGGGGTTGGAAAGTGTGGGCTTTTGTCTTTTGCCTGCATTCCTGAGTAAAGTTGCATCAGACCCCTCTCACTCTGTCTCCTGCCTTTGTCTACCCAATCTTCACATCGAGTCTGCAGCCTGCTCCCTTGCAAGGGAATACCAGATGCAGGTTTGTTACTTTTGTAACAATTCTCTGCCAATTATTGCTGTAAAAAGCATCCTCTCTGGGACACCTTAGAGAGCAAGGTGCAGCAGCTGGTTACCAAGCGATTGCAGCCTGCATTAACCACCAGGACATGGATGTATGTCTGACCACAGGAAATGCCCACACCAGGCTGGTTCTATTCCCTTTGTTCTGTTCCAAATAAAGCATTCTTTTCAAGTTTAAAATCTCTGCTCCAAGCAACTCAGATTTCATTTTTCTTTTCATAATGGCACATATGCTTGTTTGGTTCCTTACCCTCAGGTATTTTCTGCTATTTAGGTTACAACAAACCAGCATTTAAAACTTTTCTTTTCAAAAACCAATTCTGATGAGGTAGCTAGTTTTCTTTTGCCTATAACACAAAAGTCTTCAAGTTCAGTTATGTTAATATATCTGTTATAAAAACCAACAACTCTTGGTTTGTTTAAACCAAAACAGGAGATTTATTATTGAAAAGAAAAAGTTAAAATAAAAGGTAAAATGTCCAGGCGCTGGGATCGAAAACACTTGAGCCGCACCGGCTACAAAACCCCAATGCAGAACCCTGCCGACACTGGGCTGGCTCTAGCTAGTCCAGAGCCAGAATATTCTAATTAGGTTTCTAAATAGAAATTGTGACTGAGTGCCACAGTGTCGGCTCTCTCCCTCAGCTAATCTGAAAAGAGAAAGGACAGAGACTCTTGGTGTGTGTGTCCTTTTAAATCATCTGCTCCCTCCCACACACTCCCACAGTCCGCCCACAGTCCAGCCTCCAAGGCATGAGATAATTGGAGGGGAGAACTTCTGAGTTAATTCCTTCCCACCAATGGCTCGCTGCTGCTAGGGGACAGCTGGAGGGGGTGATGTCATCTTCCTTTTGGTGGGAAAGGTTCCTCATTTATATGTCAGGGAGCTGAGCTGCAGTCCCTCAGAGATGGGTTAAAAATAGCTCTTGGGGTGCTGCCTGTGAGGGCTGTTGGAGTCTTCTGGAAAGGGAGACACTTACAAAGGGGTTATTAAACTAATCACCTCAATAAAAGGAGTAACCCAACTAGACATAGTAACTCTTAATATTTCCAATAACTTCTAATATAATTATTCATACCAATAATCAAGAAATGGGAACAGGAATCAGTGCTAAACATATAATCAGAACCTTTGAACAATTTTCAGTGGGGAACAATGGGGAACAACAAAGGGTCCAACAATAATTTTTAACTTTTCTATAACTGGAATAATCAATTTTAATTACTTTCACCAATTAAACATGTCAACGTTGAACCATTAACTATACAAAAGCCAACTAAGTCATTTTCATAAATGACAATATCTCTATAGACGTAGGCTTGAATCTAAGAAAGACTCCAATCTTCTTCACTCATATTCAGCAATTAGCAGACATAAAATTAGCAGATGTTACAAACAGCGTCATTTCTGAGTGAGCCTTCCCACACTTACATTCACATGTGGGAATTAATTTGGAAACTTAAACTTAGTACAGCCTCATAGTTCTCCTGGCTGCAGGAACACTCAGCCTAGTTCACCACCCTTTCCTGCTAGACACCACACGATCAAGCCTCTTCCAAACATCTACTGCTGCCCTCAATTCCCTCTCTGGCATAGCAGAATGCTTTTTAAAAAAATAATTCTTTATATCCAGAACACTGCTGCCAACTTAACAAAAATGGCACCAAAGAGTGTCACCTCCATCCCATCGTCTACAGCTTCCCCGTGCATTTTAAAGATTATTTATTTCTATCATAGAAGTGTCTGCTCTTTCCAGCCATGGTCTTGATGAACACACTCACCCCAGCAGGCTGGTCCAGAACGAAAGAAACACAGTTTAAATATGTAGATGCTGAAAGTTTGGTTAGAGAGAAATTTTCCAGCTCAGGCTGTAGCCAGTGCTTGAGGCTCATACACAGTGCTTGGATGCTGTGGGAAATCGCAGTGAAAGAATGCAAACAAATTCGCAGCTGTTGTTTTTCACATCTTGTTGTCTGCACATTGTTTTGATATGGGTGTTGGTTGCTTGGCCAATGATGTTGGGGAGTGTTGGTCAAGGAACCAATTGTGTGTAGCACTGGAGCGAACCTGCCTAGATAAACGAGTTTGGAATAATAATAAATTGGCCCTTTCTCATCCTGGAGTTTTTATGGCGCTCATTTATCACTATCCCTGACCGTAACAGCGACATCTGGTGTCCGCCGATGTGACTGCAACCGAACTACTAAAGAAAAGAAAGAAAAGGAAAGAAAAAAAATTCCACGACTCTGGTGACCGCCGATATAAGAACTCTATGGACAAACAGAAATCAGCCTCGTGTCCTTCTAGAAAGGTACGTGCCTCCATGAACACAGGGAAGGACCAGCTAGAGCGATAGGCTTGCTGGTCAGGGGGACG
>VYZQ01002839.1:15765-50997 GCA_013400655.1 Mystacornis crossleyi | reverse complement strand
CACCACCCTGCACACACCGTTCCTTGTCCCAGTCTCTGAGTATTTGGAAGCAGCCACAGCCAACTTTGTCTTTCTCGTGCAGCACCCAGTAAACAGCTTCTTCCTGCTTTCATTATTAACAATATTTATTATCAGCACTGTAGTAATACAATCAGCCCCTTGCTATGTTAAGTGCTTTGCAAACATTCAGGAAGACAGTTTTACAAGCCATTCACCCCTCTGTCCATAGCCTGGGATGGTGGCAAATTTTAGTTGGGCTGCTTTTTCCCACTAGCAAAGAGTGCTCAGGGAGTGAGAGGATAACTTCTCCTCTAACTGCCCCTTCCCCAGTATCTCTATTCAAAGAAAGCAGGAGAGGGAAAGCAGTGTTGTAAGAAGAAAGCATATATTTGATAGAGAAGTTTAAAGAGAACAGGACTTCTCCATTTTATGCCGTCTCAGGATTTCAGCTTTTCTAGAGAAAGAAAAAATGTGTTTCATCCAAAACCCTCCCTTCCTGCACCCCCAACATAGGACTCAGATGCCCATCATGCAGTTTTAGGGGATCTGGAGTGTTCTGGGCTGGCAAACAGGCACCACGAGGTCCGTGCTGGGCTCTGCCTGTGCACAGCACCTTATCCTGGGGGGCAGGGGCAGGTGTCTTTAGTGCATCCCCCAAAAAGCAGCAAAACTCGCTCACAGAGCTCCAGCCATGGCACAGGCATGCCCTGCTCTCCAAGAGTGCTCCTGCCAGGGAAAAATTCCCCCCCTGGAGGGTACTGACGTGGGCGAATGCCAGGAAATGCCCAACATGGGTTCTGTAGATAGAGGGGCACATATCAGAGGTTATCCAGTGCTTTTCCTCTGAGAGGAAAAAGTTAAGAAAAAATAACCAGGCATGGAGTGGTATTTCTTATGGAATCACGTGTGGAGAGAATAATGCAAGCAAACTACTTTCGCAACGATGCTGAGGTCACTCGACCACAAGCCTCCAGCTCTATTAAGTGTGAGGGAGATAACGGGGCAGAATTGTGGGCAATTCGTTCGAAATTCGTTCGTGGGAATCCTGTCAAACCTCCACAGGCCGTGGAGACACCTGGAATAAGATAAGCATGATAATTATTTTCTAAAGTAAGAGGCACTTTTTGTTCTTCCCCTCCACCCACCCCCACCCCACAGCAAGTCAGCAGCCTGTTGTGGTTTTGTTCCACGTGATTCCTTGAAGAGAGACAAAGAAACGCAACATCCTATCAGAGTGAATCACATAACTTGGAAATGACCCGATTCACACGTTTTTTCCATTGCCTGTCGCTGATGTGAGCCTTAAAACAAAAGGAGAAATAATAGGTCCTGATGTTTAGTCCGTGAATTGGAGTCTGTGCTCCGTTTTCCAGCTCAAGTTAAGGCACAGGAAAATATTTTGTTTTGCTGAAGAGTCTTCTTTTCAGTCATGTCTGGATGCCTGCACAGGGCAGATGCTCGAAGACCTTTTGGGGGGTCAGAGAAGAAGAAAAGTGACGTTTTTGTCAGTGTCACTCCAAGGCACAGAATGCTCAAGACCGGGGCCCTGGCTCCCCATGAAACACCTGATGGCAGGGTGCAGCCTGAGAGTTTCACGCAGGTTGTGCTCCTCTGGGTGATGATACCAACCTGCCTCAGCCTCAGAACTCCTGTCCCAGATGAGCTCTTTGTTCCCTGAAAGATCCTCACCACTACACTGGTTCAGAGAGACCTTCTTCTTCTTCTCAGCCCTTATTGCTGCTTTCAAACCTTAGCCACAAGCATCTCACTAGGCACTTCTTTGGGTCAGAGGCTGTAATTATT
The DNA here is from genome assembly GCA_013400655.1 of Mystacornis crossleyi. Classification (NCBI taxonomy): domain Eukaryota; kingdom Metazoa; phylum Chordata; class Aves; order Passeriformes; family Timaliidae; genus Mystacornis; species Mystacornis crossleyi. Next base: position 49,194 of record VYZQ01002839.1, on the reverse strand, counting down.
TCCCTTTTTATGAAGCATCAACTGTCATCTCACTAAGGAGATCCTCCATAGAGTAAAGCACAGACAAAAATAAGAAAATGGCATATTTCTGTATCTAATTGCACAGAAAAATCGAATTGATTTCTTATTGCACAGAGAAATTTTCACAAGTGGGGCACTGAAAGTCAAAAGATGCTGCTTCTTTTGCCTGACAAATCCGTGACAAAATACTGGTCTCTCCATAGTCAGCCAAAAATTTCCTGCTGACTGGGAGAAGGACTCAGGCTCCCTGTAACTGGAATAAAGTTGCACAAGAACCTCATTAGAGGAGTCAGCCTGGCATAGGAGGGGACGCAGGATCTGGAGAACGTGCAGAGTGCATGCTCAGTGCTGCCTTTGCTTATCTTGGTTTCAGTGGCTCACTCAGCCTTTCAGACTGACACTTATGTATTTTAGACATATTGAAAAATACAACTTTACAAACCAGTGTGAGCCCCATGGCTGGCATCTGCCCAGGTCCAACATGCCAGCTGCAGGCGAGTTGCTCTTTTCATGGTTTACTGGAGTCATTTACACGGGGGTGGGCCAGGGAAAGAGGCGGAGGGAACAGGGAAAAGGAGAGCAGCGTTTCCCCCTACCCTTATTTTCTTCAGTTTGTTTGATATTTGTCATTATTATGTAATTTTTGGAGGGGCTTCCAAAGTTGCTGGCACTGAGTTTGGTAGCAGTCCTGCCTTGCTTCTGTGGAAAAGCCAGAGGGTTGGTTCTGCTTGGGTTTTTCTATAATTATTTAGTTTTAAAAGAGTTTCTTCTAGGACATGTACCACATGTTTGGAGCAGTAATTGTTCCAGATGTGCTTGAGCTTAAAATCTGGGCCTAAATTATTTGAAAACTCAATGAATTTGAGAGGTGGCTTTGCAGCCTTTCTCCAAAAAGTTTTCCTTCCACAAAAATAAATGTTGTCTTCTAGATTCACTTCTGTGTCTGATCAAATTTTTCCTTTTAGAGATCACCTTGGTCAGTATGGATGGTAAAATCACCACAGCCAAGCTGTGTCCAGGCCAGTGAACAGCCAAGAGCTGGATGGAGAGACAAGGAGGTTAAAGGGTTTTTAAGGGCAAATGGGCACAACTAAAATCACAGCAGTATCTTGGGTATTATGACCTACAGCCCAGTGGTCCAGGCGTGCTGTTTCCTACTCAAATAGTCCTTTTGCATCTCTGGCAGGCAAAAAGTCCCAGTAGATCTCAGCTCTCCCAGGGCACTACTGTGAATAACTCCTCATTTGTACTGAAGCATTGACGTTGCATGGGTAAAACCAAGGTCAGGCTTTTCAGTGTTATCCTAAACTGGACACTTGCTGGCTGAAATCTGCTGTGCCACAGAGTGTAAGTTCTCAGTTCCATAACATTTGGACGTTCCTTGCTTTAGAACCAAGAGTTCTTGTGTCAGTGGATTTTCGAATCCTTCTTTAATGTGTGATTCACATGTTCATGTCCAAAAAAAGGAAAAATAAGTGAAGATTCTTTGATTTAAGAAAATAAAGCCTAAAAATAAGGTAATGAATGAAGGAGGAATAACATCCCTTGCAGATGACTAAGAGTTTATAGTTAATGTGTGGTGGTTTACACGGCCACAGAAAATAAAACCCATGGCCTCCCACACAGAGCAACAAAAGTCGTGGTGGTCTGCACCATAATCAGCTGTGATGGGTTCCCACAGTGTGTGCTGGAAGCCCCACTCCAGTGAAAGGGGAAGGAGACACAGTGGTGGTGTCTTCCCTGAGGCTGGAACACAAGTTTTGTACAAAATAACTTCTCCTGCATGGTCAAACCCCTGGGTGGGGCAGAAGAGGCATTCTCTGGAGTGAGGTGGGGTGGGATAAGCAGTGGCAGGCAGCGGTGTTGGGAGTCCACAGGTTAAGTTTAGGTGTAGCTGGTGCCAGTGGTGAGCCCGGTGTTCAGAAGGGAAAGCACTGTCCCCACAGGGCGGCACACAGTGACATTCCTGCCGTCCTTCAGCCTGGAGGAGCAGAGGAGTGAGAGGGAAAATGCTGCATCCAGCTCTGTAGCTGACAGCCACGGAGCTTCTCTGGTTTGGAAGTCTGAGGTCTGGCTCAGTCTCTGCTGAGGTCTCAGAGAAGAAGAGGAGCCACAGGCAGCTGAGTACAACTGGTGAAAAGGAACAACAGAACTCCTTCCACTTCCCCTGGAGCCTGGTGTTAAACGTGGACAAATCACCCCGAGAACCTTTTAGAGACCTTGTACACCACCAAGAGGGCTTGGGTTGTCTGTCCTTCCCGCTCTGACAGACTGCAGTGTGTGTGGCTCTAGGGACTTATATTTTCATTCCAGGTATTTGTGTTTACTTTTTTTTCTTTTTGCAAGCAGTTTGACTCCCTCAGGAAGCTATTTGTGGGGCTTAAATAACATCAGATCAGACCTTCTCACGGTTCTTCAGTTCCCTGGGAGCCACAACATGGGGGACAGAACAGATCTCACCATATTTTTTGCCACACAGATTGTACCCAGGGGAGGGAAGGGTAGAAGTCCATTAAAATATATAATCATAAATAATGAAATATTTAGGTTTAGGGGGAGTTTCTGTAGAGTCCTAATACACAGGTTAAGGATCAAAGGCTGATGGCAATTCCTTTCCTGGTTCCATATTTCTTACCTGCTGTTTCCCAAGATTTTTACAGCATCCTGTGCTTCGTTATTGCTGTTTACATCCCAAAATCACACTGGAAGGTGCGAGCTATGGAATGGACTTTCACATTTTCAGGGAAGATGTAATGAATCTGTACCTTATGGAGCTGCTTGAGAGCTGCTTCAGTGTGGGTTTCTAGGAGGATCCAGTCTGCTCCTCTTAGAAGGGCTGGTGCAAGAGGATTTTAACCCCTTTTCAAAGAAAAGTTTCAACTTGCCTTGTTTCTAGTCCTTTCCAGTGCTTTGTTACAGAACAAAGCAGTAGCTAAAGCATGGATATGGTTTGGATTTCTAGTGCAGCCTCAGCTGTAGGATGAGGGAGGGATTTTAAGTCACAGTGAAATGGTTCCAATGTGACAGTAGATTTAAAGCCCTTGTGCACAGATTCATCACACTGGAGAGGAAGGTAAGAAAATCAAGACCTGAAAAAACCCACATTGAGCAGAAAAACCCACATCCCCTAAAACATCTCCCGCCCTGGAGCAGCTAGACCAGGGCTAGCAACACCAAGCACAGCTCTGTAGGGCTGAACAAGAGTACCCTGTGGAAATTTGGCATCATTTTGTGGCACTGGAACAGCACAGAGGAGTTTCATGTATGTGGAGCTACAGAGAAGCTAAACTTCCCAATGTAAAACAGTGCCAACATTTTTAATATTGTAGTTTTGCAAAGTAGATAGGAAAAGTAAAAACAGTAGACTAAACAACAGCAGCAGTGCTAGAATTAGATGTGGGAAGATGCAAACAGAGAAAAATTGAAAAATACAAAGGAGAGTTATAGCAATATTGAAAAAATGCAAGCATGAAGATATTGGAATTAAAAATGTTTGTGATTTAGGTCCTTTTATAAAAAGTGACTAGAAAAAGTTTGAAAGCATAAAGGAGGAAGTGTTATTAAGAGGCCGGTGAGACAGGGTGAGAGGAAAACATGGCAGGGAAAGGAAGGCAGGGGTGTATCAGACTGAGAAAGATTTGAAGAATCAAGGGCAATTAAGTTGTTTCAAATAGTCCCATTTAGCAAAGATGCCACTAAGTTCTGTAACAACCAGCCAAGCACCAGCTTTTAGCCTCAGCATATTCGGTTTTTCACCAGAAAACATTTGCATGTTTTTGCAGCCCTCCTTTCCCTGAATGTGTCAGCTCAGGATTGCCTCCATTTTTTAAGACCTTACCTTGACCTTCCCCTGACCTTCCCCAGGCACAAAGGTTCTTCAGCTCTTATGGAGCTCTCGTTTGGGTTTGCCCCTAGGTTTTATAAGCAGGGTGGCAATCAGGCTCTCCTCTCTTTAAGGCAGTATCTTTCAGGGCAGGAGCTGAAGCCATAACTTGCTTCACACCAGCCCAATGAGGAATCATCTATCAGTGGCTTCTGACAGGTGGCACAGCCATGCTGAGGGCTCAGAAGCCTGGATAGCTGTTAGATTTTGCTGTGAAGCCATCAAATTCTCCCTTCTTCTCAGTGTTGTGAAATTTCAAGCCATTAACATTTTACATCACCGATACATGAAACAAAAAGCAAAAACATTGCTCTATTTTTAAGCAGCAGATAGAAAAAAAAATGAACTGAGTTTTCTTAAAACGTGGAAAATAACTTTGTAATATCTGTTCTGAAGAAACTTCTGGAGGGCAGTAACCCACTCTGTACTCATGCTCTGATCTCCACAGGGAGCTGGCATGGGCACAAACAGGCCGTGCTGGAGGAGCAACGTGATGGGGGCGAGTTTGTGAATTAAACTGCTGGTGAGGGGAATCCGATCTCCCTGTTCCACGTATTTTGGAGATACCTTGCAGTAGATCTAATCCAGTGCACTGGACTGAAAGCTCATTAGCAGTTGAAGTCCTTTGAACGCAACCCTTTGGGTTGAAATTTCCCCCAAAATAATGTAATTTCCACACCTCAAGGCTGTTGGGCATTTCAAACCTCAGCATAGTAAATTAAGATATTTGGGAGATTTCCTTCAAAAGGGAATTGTGAAAATGCTAGTGTGGAGGTGTCCAATCTATTAGTAAACAGAAAACAGCCCAAATATGCACAGTTTAGAGAAGGAAGGTGTCCTTGTCAAGAGGTGCACTGAAATCTGGCCTGGCTTCTTAAGCTACAGAAAAGCAACTTCTTAAATACCAAAGGTGTGATTGTGGGAACACAGCCCCATTTAACAGCATCGGTTTGTGAATGTATGAATAATCACGAGAGTCATGCTACAAATACCTTGATTATATTCCCTACATGCAGAAATTATTGTTTCAGGCCTCTTTCACATTGTGAATATACTCATGATGGATAACTGTTAACTTAATTGTTTTACCTAGCAAAAATAGAAGGCAACTCAGAGTCTTCCTTGTTTACTGAAACAAGTTTTTCCATGAGCAAGACAAGTAATGATTTTAGGTTTCTGTGTGATATGTACCACGTGGCTTCCTGGCTTACTTGAACTCTCAAAGAGACGCATCAGTGTTTCTTGCCTCAAAAAGCGTGTCTGTGAGAAGGAAAGAGTTTTGAAAACCTTTAAACATAGGAAGAAATCTTTCAGATCCTGTAAGGGAGAGAAAACTTCACTGAGGAGCAAAGTCTCTCTTGTCTAGGACTAGGAACTGAGCCAAGACTGAGCCACTTGTACTCTGCAAGGACACTAGCTCTGCTCTCTCCCCTTCCTCTATCCTCTCCCCTCATTTTTACGAAGCCTAAAACCTTTGGGACCTCCGCTGTTTTATTGAATTTGGTTGCATTTGGCCAACAAGTTCAGATGTTGTTGAAGGTGGCTGACAGCTGAGCACTGGCACATAGCAAAGTTTGCACAAGCCTTGTATTGTTTGGGATGTGCCCAGCAAATAAGCTTGGATTTCTCAAGTATGTGGAGGGGGAGCTAGATTCCCTGTTTCTGGGGAAATGAACACTTTTAGGCTGCTTCAGAGATTCCAGTTCGAACAAAGTAACTGTCCTTTTGCGCTGAAGCTACACAGATGCTCCTCCATCTGCCCATTGTCATGGCACCAAAAATGGAAATTCTTCGCTCCGGCCCCTGGCGTGTTTGCTCAGCCCGTGCAGCAGCGGGGCCCGAGCAGTGTCTGTTCAGATCTGGGCATCAAAGCTGGAGGTCACTGCGGTCAGCCAGCAGCCTTGGTTACCACCACACCCAGCCCAAGCATTCTTCCTTCTCCTCTGCTGACAGTCAAGGCTGACTCCCCGCATGTGACTCCCCCACCGTCCCCTCCCCACCGCAGGTTTCTGGTCTTGCACAACTGACACTACAGATTGCGTGGGCAAATTTGTCACACTGCAGGGCAAGAGTCCCAGTAAACATTTCCCCTTTTCCCCATCCTCTCTCAGCCTCTCCCCCCAGCACACGAGTGCACCCATCCACCGGAGATGCTGGAAGCTTTCCTCTGCCCTGCCTGCCCCCGGGGGCCACGCGGCGAACGTGCACAGAGATATTTTGCAAAATCAAAAGGCTAAAGGTTGTCCCCTCAGATTTATCACAGGCAAAGAAACATGAGTTAATTTTTCTGAGAGTTCCTGAAAGCTAAGATGAGAATATATATAATTTAAAGAGAAAGAAAATTGGTGGGAAGCAAATAGCTCTTTGGAAAATCCTCAAAATGCAAAGGATATCAACAGAATGTTTCTACCACTCTCGGGAAGTACTGCCAGCCCACATCTTTCTGCTAACTCCTAATGGGTCCATTAACTAATCCTAAATAATGATGGAAACCATATGGGTGCACAGGTGGTCTCTCAATAAATACCAAATGAATTCAGTATGATCACCATTAACACAATTAATACCCAGCCAATCTACAATGATGGAACTATTAAAATTAAGCACTACTATATTTCCTCAGTCCCATGGCAATTTTACAATGGAAACAAACAAAAGACTAGAATTAACTTTTTTTTTATTACAGTTATTTGGTTTTATTTACTTACAGGAGGATTTTAGGCTTCTGTGCAACCTGCTGTGTCTGTGCTCTGTGCATTTTGAGGAAAGTTTTGACTCTGAGAAGAAATAATTTTGGGAGAAATAATTTTAAAAATATATGTTTGTTTATTTGGGGGGGGAAATTACATGTATTTGGGTGTTGAAGCACAGTGCTTCCTACTTTCTGCAGAAGGCTGTAAACACAAGTAATGAATATAATATTGCTACAGCTGCTCTTTTTATCATCTAAACTGTGAGTTCATCACTGTTCCCTGATGGGACTATTAGTGTGGTTGGGATTTTAATTTTAATTTTTTTATATTAGTACTGTTCCAGCATATATGGTGGTCCTCCCAAATGTCAAAGGAAGGGGAACACGTTCACACGTGACCTTCTGTAATGAAACACCTGATGTAGGCCCACTGCTGTTAGGATATTTTGGTTTTCAAAAAAAAGGAAGAATTCTGTTTTTAGTTTTTAGAATCAGGCTAGTAACCTGGTTTAGGTCAGATTCAGCCTCCATTTTTATGTTTCCCCTGAAATCACTAGCTAAGCTCCCCAGAGCTGAGCAAGGCTGTATCACTTCCAAAGCCTGTGTGGTCGAGCACAGGTCAGATTGAACACCCTGGGGTTTATCCATTTAGACAACCAATGAAAAAACAGTGTTTTATATTCTGGAAACTTGTGTCTGTTTGTCTCCAGAGCCTCTTTCACATGAATCACTTAAGCCTGGTTTGTGGGAGAAGATTCGGAGGGAAACATTTTGGATATTCTTAACGATAATAAAGTTAGTTCTGTTCTGGAGGGCAGTGGGGTCAGGGAAACATTGTTGATGACAGCAAAATCTGAGTATGGCAAAAGTGTGACTTGAAACCGGTGCATTTCACCACTGGGGCTTGTGGGAGAAAACCAGTGCCTCATCAGTTTCATGGGGCAGCTCATGCCAAGCTAAAGGAGAGATTTCTCAATGCATGGGTGCAAGTCCTGCTCTGAAAAACACAAAAGACTCCTTTTTTGGTGCAGCAGTGAATGAGATGGATCCTTTGTTCTGCAGCTGCAGAGATCCCAGGAAATCTTGAGTTTCAGGATGCACTTTTGGATCTGCTCTGCTCGGCTGGACTGGGATTTCAACCTCACACTGTCCCTGGGGTGTTCGATTTTTGCAACTGCTCTGTGCTCAGATTGAATCTATCTGGCAGAATCAGAAGGACCCATGCAATCCCAAACTGCCTATGACTACACGTGTGCTTGCTGTTCTTTGTGTCCTTAAAAAACAAACCCTTATTTCTAGTCATTGCACCAGATTTACACCCAAGGAAGATTTTGCTCAGAACAATCTGTGTGAGGTTTGGGTGAGCTGTGCACTTGAAACTTCCCTAAGGTTCTATGAAATATGTTAAATGTGGAGCACAAAGCTCATTTCACAGTTCCTTGCTAACTTTTCTGATAAACTGTCTCGCATCTATTGCTCTTGAGTGTTTCTGATTAACTCCAAGTATCGATGCTCTTGTTCTTGAAGAGAGAAGTCTGTGTTTCTAATTTGAATAACATAATTTCCGAGTGTATTAAGGTAAATAAGGACAATGCACTCTTGTTCCAGAACTCAGATGCCCGTGAAGTTATTCATCAATCTCTTTTTCATTTAAATTCACACTTTAATTTGTGTTTCAAATGCAGATGAGGCCTTAATTAAATAAAAATTCAGCAGATGGTTTCGAATTCTCTGTTCAATTTACATTTCTTGTACCTCTCTAAGTGCTGGACTTTATCTTTGGAGACAGAAGCATTACTGTTAGACCTCTTCCTTTAAACAAATGCATAGGAATTGGTAGGCTGGAGCTGTCTATAAAGGAATAAATTAAATATTGATTATCAAATCTGAAAGCCTCAAGTTTATGTTTTGATAAATTCCCAAATCCTTGTCTGAACCTTCATGGATTATCAAAACTCAAGTATGTATCAGAGGTCTCATTCTTTTTCAGTTTAAAAAAAGAAAAAAAATTGAAGAGTAGGCAGCCTTTACACTTAGGCTTTATGATATCTTTGATTATCAACAGGTCCAAGAAGCTAATTTGAAAAAAGTGCCAAATGGCATGGGAAAAACTCACTAAATATTTTTGGTCTCTAGAAAAAGTTGCTGTGTTATCCAAGCTCAGCACAGGAGCTGAGTGACTCTGAGCGTGCTTTGTTCTATCTGAAGCTGCTCATTATTAAGAACTGAAAAAGTAAAGGAGAGTGATAAGCAAAATTACAGGATAAAACCCTTCTATTATCTCTGAATCAGGACTCTGCCTATTGAATAAGCAAATGTGTCCCATCCTTCTCTGACTGGCTCTTAGACAATCATTTTCTTCTGCAGCAGTTGCCTCCTTCAGAAGAAATAATGAAGGAGAGGAAAACACTGCTTGTCCATTTATGTGACTTTTGAGGTGGAGGTATAAAATACAAAAATGTGCTTTTCTTCCATCTAGTCTTTTTATTTTATGCACCTCCTGTTGCCCATGACTTTGCCACACGCTCCCTGGTGAAACTGGGCAGCGTTTCTTCTTCTCGCTTTAGTTTCCCATTCAGCACTGATTTACAAGCCCACGTACACTCACTCTGTCATACAAGCTTTTCTACCTCTGCTTCGCTAACCATATCACTGGATTACTCAGAGCTAACTCATAAATTGCTTCCTTTCAACTTCCTTCCTTTGCATGTTGTGCAAGCGGAGCAGCCCTGCGGCGGGGCCGTGGATGGGGATTCCAATTTTACACCCCGCAGCTGTAGATCTCCATCCCTGCCCAGCCCACAGGCTTCATTTATTTATTTTGTAATAGCCCCAGCAAATGTGACAATGTTTGTGTATTTCAGCAGCCTAGGGAAAAAGAAATCCACCCAACCTCCTCCTTAAAAGACGTAGCCCCTTGTGAGTAATAAAACCTTTAATAAAAAGTTAGTTGATGTGTTGCAGATGTCTCCAAGAACTGAACACTGGGTGGGCATAGTGGAACTACCAGGTACAGGGAGACAAGATTTGGGTCAGAGAAGCAGTTTCACGGCTGCTAGAATCGAATGTGAGTGAGAAGGGTGCCTGCAAGGTCCAGCTGGTGTTTGTGCTTAGGCAGAGATGCAGCATTTCTGTTGTGTGGCTGAAGCAGGACTCTGGTTTAAGTTTGCAGCTACTAAAATGTCCTTATTTGTTCTGACTGGAAAAGTATTCCTTCTGAACAGGGGAAATGTTATCAGCTCGGCTGTCCTCGTGAGATTTCTAGTATCTGCGGGTATCTGCAAGAAAGCATTTCACAAAGCAAGTTCCTCTTTCGGGATCATGGGATTTGAATCGCCTTCTGCAGCCCTTGATGCTCACAACATCTGTTGATTGTATGTTTGAAGTTCCAGTTTGGACCTGCTCTGGGCTCAGATAAAAGAGGAAGAGCATGAAGTTGCACTAAAGGAGGGTGCCTGACATGAAATCTTGAGCAGTCACTTGTAGCAGGGGGCCATGTTTTGTCCCTGTCTCAGAGGAAGAACACACATTCAAGGAACCCCAGGACTCCAGGCTGCTCAGAAGTCCAGATTTCTACCAGAGTCAGAAGAATCTCAGAGATTCGTCTCCTTCTCAAGCCAGGATGCAGATAACTGTGTCATATTTGGGGGGGCAGACAGGGGGTTTATCAAGTCTTGGAGGTAAATTGCTTAAATGTAATAAACTGCACAGCAAAATGAGTGCCTGCCTTAATTCCAGCATTCCTCATTTCCCAGTTAGCTCAGAGCAGGCACACTGAAAAAAAAATCAATGTTTTCCTCTTACAGAGACTGTGTTAAGAGCACAGACGTGCAGGGCTGGGGGGAAGCTCGCGGGCAGCTGCTGTCAGCTGTGCTGTGCGTGCTTAAAGGGGGATCAAGACCTGGTTGAAAAGAAGTGAAGAGTTCTGCTGCTCCTCGTCCTGTTGGGAGAACATCACTGCTCTGCTTGGCTAGAAATCTTCCTCTCTCCAGTATATTTCCAGTAGTTTGTGGCTGGAACTGTTTCTTTCTCAGTTAAGGCTGGAACACCCATATTCATGGACTACTACTTTATTCCCTGGCCCATCACTGACTGCAGTCACAGCCCATGTTACCTGCTGGGGTAGCACACGCAGTTTTCACTGGCATTTCTCCCTGGGTCTGACTCTTTTATTTGACAACATTTTATATCTTTACAATATAATCAACCATTTTGGCTTCTTGATTACATGAAGGAAGAGGAAGAACTATAGGCACTTTATTATTTCTAAAAACAAGAGAGGTCAATTATTGATACCTTCACCAATTTCATGCAGCCCTTGCCAGCTAAAATTCTAAGCAATTAAATTTGTATGAATGGAAAAAAAGCTGAGTGTAAACTGATTTTGCTCCATGAGAGCAATTGTGATGCCAAGAGAGACTTTCTGAGATAAAAGTACTTTTTTTTTTCCACTGAACTTTTTCCATGATCTCTTGAAAATGTCCCCATTTGATAAAAATGAGATCAAATCTTTTATTCAATTCTTGAAGAAGCCATCAGTGCAGATATGGTTAAATCTGGAGTGAGTTCCGTTGCAGAAAGAGATTTTGGAAGAGTGATCGATCTATGGAAAAGAGGGAAGTGAAGATATTCACTGCTGGATAAAAATAATCTACTTGAGCAAGCGATGGCACAGTCTGTTGTGGTTTTCTTTCACGTGATACCTTGAAGAGGAATTAGAGATGACTTGGAAAAGGCAAGGTAGGGCAAAGCCCCTCAGAATGATTCATATAATTTCCAGGCGACCTTTTTTCTTGTGTGCAAATCTTGGGTACATTTGACGTGAGCTGAGAGGAGGAAAGGGACAGTCTGTCTTGTGCCATTCCCCTGCACGTAGAGCCCATGAATCAAAAAAATGGGCTTTGTTCTGACTTCAGCCACACTGAAGTATATTAGCCTAGGCCGGGTCAAATGTTTTTAACCCAGATTGCCTACAATATATGTGTACACAAAATTCTGAACCACCTGCCTTCCCCTGGTTTTACCAGAGGAGAGAAAATATGTGGTTTAGACATCTGAGGGGGAAAGCTCCCTTAAAGCCATGAAAAACCACACCAAATCATCCTCAAATATGTCCCTTCCTGCCTGTCACAGATGGAAAAGGGAGTTTCTGGGTGTGGGCTTCATGCATTGGAAAGGTAAAGCTCTCACCATTGGTGGAAACAAGAAGTAAAAGAGAATTAGGGGGTAAGTAGATAAAATTAGAGCTTGTAGAGACTCCACACGTGGAAGCCAACCTGCAGTAGCCCAGGCAGGCACTGATCTGAGCCCAGAGCACCCTGGGGGGCAGGACTCCTGGTATCCTACCAGGGCTCTGCAGCCATATTTCAGTGTTCTGGTTTCTTTCTGCTTTCTGCTCTTTCTCTCTGAAAATAGTATTCAAACATTTAGTGCAGTGGGCTGTTTGTCCACATGCCTTGGGGTTTTGTGCGTGCACACACGAGTGTTCTCACATGTCAAGCAAATTCACAGGAGGCAGGGAAGAAAAGAGGGATGGAGGCAAAGTGGATCCAGTGATGAGCTGTACCCTTGTAAAAGACATACCAGAGACTGTGTGTAACTCCCAGATCACCACATAATGTGTTTATCTCCCTTAGAAGACCTAAGCCCATATGCGGATCCCACAAACTTGGAAGCTCGTAAGAGTTCAGAGTGAACCTTTTGCGTTCAGAAGAAGAAGGTTTGAACATCCAAGGGCTTGGCTGGGCTGGGGCAGCCTCTTGCTCTGCTGCTCTCCCTGCTGTGAGACCACCTTCCCCCAGGGCTTTCGGTCTGGCTTTCGGTAGGAGGCCTGCAATGACTTTGCTTAAAATCAGGAGGACAATCCAAGATGGGAGCTGGGGTGGCTTTTTTGGGTGAGCAATGCTTGTCTCAAAGATACTGGCCAAACAATTAAGCATTTTCCTGCTGTTTTCAAGATCCCATTGCTCTCTCAGAGGGGATCTGCTTTTACTCTTGGCTGCAGCCATGCTTGACCCACTGGAGAAGTGAGAACATGGTCTGGTGTTCTAGGGCTGATCAGTGTGTCATTTGCTTACCACAGTGAAAACACTATCAGCCCCAGCCTTTCAAATATCAAAAGATATTGAGACTGGTTTAAAAAATAAATCTTTTTCCTCAGTGAAAAAAAATAATAAATAAAAAGGCCTTCCATCTATCTGCTTTTTGTTTTTGGAATCTACGCAATGACTATTTTGGAGTCCTTCTCTATAGAAAAAACACCCTAAAATCTCAGTTACTGAAATAAACGAAGGCTGAGATTTTCTGGGTAGATGCAGGAGCTGGGGACTATCTGACAGAGCTGCGAACCCCACAGCTGTTGTCAGCATCCCTCCTCTGTGCTCCTGAGCACCACGTGGAGCCGGTGTAATTCCCCCTGCTGCTCCACGGGGCACTTTGGAACACGTCCGGCAGCCTTCGGACAGGGGAGGGGCTGTCACTGGGAACACAACCCTGCACTCAGTGCCTGAATGGGGCATTTACCCTCTTAATTACACCCTGCTACACCAGCAGCACAGTCCTAAGGCACCAGCCAGGGCTCCCAGTCCTTCACCCCCTCTGTCCTCTCTCCATCTGAAGAAAAGACAAAACTCTTCACCATTTCTCCTTCTTCTTTTCTCCCCCACAAAGAAGAACTTGCCAGGCCTGCATCTTTTTTTCCCGAGCTGTTTCCTCTTTCTAATGTTAAAAGCATCTGCCGGACAGCCCAGTTCCACGCTGAGATGTCAACCCTTTCTCAGCAGTGGTGTCCGTGTGGCTGCGCCGAGGGGTGGCAACAGCTCCCAGGGCAGAGCAGGACGCTGCGGTGGGCACTGTGTCTGTGAGGAACAGGACAGCTCTGCTCCGACCAGGGGAAACCAGAGGCTGCTTTGCCAGTCTCCAGCACACAGCCCAGCATGAACTCACCCACAGGAAAAATCTTCCTCTGGCTCTTGTGTATCTGTTACGGGGTTTATTGGCCTTCGTGCTGACCTTGCTGACCTGCTTGCTTGGCTCCCAGGTGGGACCTGGGTCAAGGCCTTTGGCTCAGACGGGATTTGGGCCGAGTCCCTCTGGCTCAGAGCATGAGCAGAGCTTGCCCAGGTTTGTACCCAGCACCTCTCACAGCGTTGTGGCCGATGCATTTGTCCCACAACTCAGCTGGATGCACAAAACCAGTGCTGGGACTGGGCACCAAACAGCTAAAGAGGAGTGGGAAACAGTAGCAGCAGGGTACCCTCACCAGTCCTTCACCCCCTCTGTCCAACTGAAGTCAACTCAGCCCTTTTACACAGGGTGATTCAGCTGTAGAGGAAGCATTAAAGCTGTATTGGAAATAGCTGTTGTTTCCTGAGTAGGTGTTTGAGGTTTTGATTGGATTTTTTTCCTCATCTAAATCAGGATGAAAGGGAAAAAAATGAAATTTCTTTGCAGATCTGTGATTTAAATATAAGGGGAAAGGCTGGGCCAGTGGAATTATTCTTTTTTTTTTTTTTATGTTGACCCGTTTTTTAAAAATAGAAATTAATGTGAATTATATTATTATTATAAACTAATGTGAATTTCAAATGAAAGACTCGTTTCAAACAGAAAATGGAAATTTTGCTTTTTGAAAATATAGAAACCACACCTATTGTTTTCTCTTAAATATCTTTTAAAGACAGGAATAAGAAACCAGCCTTTTCCCACAAAAAGGTCTGGTTTTCACTGAATTTGCATTTTTGACTGAAAGCCTTGTTTCAAAGTCTTGAAATTAGATCATGGTGAAGCAGCACTTATATCTAATTGGCCTCGAGGAAGAAGAAAGCTCTGTGGGTGGGATGCATCTCACCTACTTACAGGTGTTTAGTCTAAATTATACGTCAATAGTCAGGGGCACCTCCAAAAGGCTTTTCTCTCTATACTGGTGGTAAAAAGTGCCTAGAGAGGTGGTTTACACTTGATACCCACTTTTTCAGTGGTTAAAACTACATCGGAGAAATCCTATCCTCGCTGTTCACACTCTGGCTGAGGGAAGCTCAGCATCACAGCTCTGATGATTTCAGGCTGGGGCATGTTGGGAGAATAAAAAGAAGCCAGGTTCTTTATCAGTTCTTCAAAAAAGAGCCAGATATTTTTAGGTGACAGAAAATAGAACAGTTTTGTGGAGAATGAATCAGTTGAAGGAACACTTGTTATTTCCATGGTCAGGTAAAACTTTAAAAATCTAATTTTTTCCAAATGCTACTTGGGATACTTTTTTAAAAATTTCTTTGTAGTTTATACCTGATTGTAGACGGACTTATTTTTTTTCAGAGCAATGTCTATTTTTCTGCTCAGCTGAGTTCTTTCTCTTTTTTTTCCCAGCAAAGTGCTTTGATCCATTTGTAATGCTGTATGCAAGACAGGTAATATCACCTGCAAAATCCCCATTTGTGACTGAAGCCACCTGGTATGGAAACCAAAAGTGAGCACAACAGTGCATGTATTTTGCTTTATTTAATTGCTTCTGAAAGGAATATGCTTTTTTTATTGTGGTTATGCTTGTCCCTTTTTGTAGGGGTGTTTGGCTCCTGTGATGTTTGTGCTCACAGACAGGTTTGCAAGGGGCAGAGCTGTAAAGCCATTTGCCCTTTAATTTGAGATGCAAGGCCAATTTATAAACAGAAATCTTCAGATTTCATTTTCAGACAGCTATGCTGGGTGAAGCTTGGCCTGCGACTGGAACATTTTGGAAAGCATATGTAGGAAGTGAACACAGCAGACTGTGTGAGGAGCAGACATTTATAGGACAACCTTTCATAATCACCAGGCACAGAGAATAAAAAATATTCATAATAATAAACAGCCCATTGACGAAACCCTGATGACTTTGATGGTCAACCTCTTTGAAATTTGTAGTGACAAACACAGAGACAAAGAGCAATGTTAGAGGACAGCTCAGTGAGAGCCTTCGCATGCACTTGACCAAACAATCAGAAATGTGGAGTAGTTTATGTTGGAAGGGACCTTAAAAATCAGCCAGTTCCAGCCCCTGCCATGGGATTCCAGCCCCATACCCTTCCACTAGACACGGTTGCTCCAAGCCCCATCCAACCTCATCCTGAACATTTCCAGTAGAAGTAGCTGGTGGAAATAGATCTGACACTACGGCACTTTCTATGCACTGAGTGTTTGATGCAAACTAATCTGGGGTTTCCTTTTGTATACATGGAGTTTTACAAGGGATATATTTAGTTAAGAGTTACCACAGGAAAAAAAGAAAGCAAATTTGTAAACTACAGAAGTTGGAGAAGTTTCTGGTTTTGTTTTTGTTTGTTTCAAAGAAAAGAAAGAGAAAGAGAAAGGATATTCCTGTATGTGTTACAAAACAATACAACTCTCTCTGTGTAACAACACAACACAGTGCTCTCTTCCCGTCCTCACATTTGGCCTCTGCACAGGGCACGGCCTTTAGGACTGCAAGCCCCACCTAAGTATGGGCAAGGGTTTAAAAAGCATCTTGATCCACTGCAGAAATCTTTCCTCTTCTCCACACCGGGGTGCAAAATTCCTTACAGTGATGCCTCCAGTTCCCTTCCGGCTGTGCCGTGGTCAGTGGGGAGGCAGCTGGGCAGCCCCTCTCGCACACTGAGATGATGTGGCACAAGAGGGGTGTGAAATGAAGTTTCCCTTCACAAGCAAAGGGACCGCGGCTCTGGGGTCTCAAGGCTCCCCTGAGAGCAGCTCTTACTGGAGATCTGCCCTGCTGAACCAACAGATGCCTGGTCCGTGCTGAAGAGTGACCATTGCCAGAGGTTTGTAGGGTTTGAAAACACAGACTGGTTTTGTCTGCTGGGAGCCTCATAAAGAAATATATCTTTTTACTTGGAAATGACCACGTGCTTGGAGATAAATGCCTGGAGAAGAGTGTGAGGCCTCAGAATTAAACTGAAGGACCACCTTTATTAGTATAATTTCTTGACAGACTATTTTTAAACATGTCTCCCTGCAGCAGGCAAGCAAAGATTTTATTTCTTTGGAAATAAAAGGACGAGGCCTAAGGTCCATTCTATTTTCGGGGTAGACACGTAACTCCCACCCATGTTAATGGGAAAGCTTCTCCTGCTTCAAGGGAAGAACAGACCCATTAGAGATCTAGGATATTATTTTAGATCCCCTGATCCCCTACAGCAGTGGGAGCTGGTGCGTAAGTAGGGTCAGTGTCAGAGCTGTTCCCTGCTGGTTTGTTCCTCATAATTCTGTCCCACAGCACAGATCTTGCTATGGTACAAGACTACGGTGAGTTTTGACATTGCATTGTATGAATCTGTTTTGGGTTTTTTTCCTTAAGGGTGTCTCAGTGAGGTGAAAAATGAAAGGTCAAACCTGCCAAACCCAGGACTGCCTCCTAGAGGAAAGCCCATTGCAGATAACGGCAAAGTTACGTGAGTTTGGGACCTGGCATGACCTACTTACCCAGCAGAGTTATGAGAACCCATGTTAGGACAGTTTGTTTTTCAGCCTGGTTTCTCATGGGAACGAGGCTTATGCAATCGTACTGTCTGTGCGTCTGTGTCTACATCCTCCTCCCCTCCCCAATAACTTTTGGACTCATTGCTCAATTTCAGCTGAGGGGTAGAGGTTCCAGGGGTGCTGCTGGTCCTGCAAGCATTTTAAAACCAGTGGAGGAGAGCGAGGCCCCAGGTGTTCCCTGCAGCAGGTACCGCCACAGCAAGGGTTTGTGTGGCTGAGACAGGAGAGCAGCGCGGCGCTGCCGGCCGGGCACAGCCACGGTGCTGCGGGTGGATCCACACAGCACGTTCTGCTGCTCCCTTTTTGACACTGACACGCTCACTGCTGAGCCTCCCTCGTCTCCTCCTTTATTTCTTTTTCTGTAAAACGAGGTGAGTTTGAGAGGGTTTGTTAACTAACAGGCTTTTAAAGCACAGCGAGGGATGGCAGGGAAGCATCCCTGCTGCAGTCTGATGCGGTTAGAGCAAGGTTAGAGGGGGATGAGGAGCTCCTCTGGGCTCAGGAGCATCGGACCTGAGCAAAAGTTCCCTCTGCCAGGGCTACAAGGGATGTGATGCTGCTAAAGTTTGTCACTGTAGCACTCCCACACCCAGGATTTGGCAATCAGCTGGAACAAGGGTCTCACTCAGACCTAGTGCAGATCCTTTTAACCTCCCTGCCTTCCAAAAGATACTTCGCCAGTGCTGCCATGTGAACTCTGTTAATTACAGGGGAGGAAATTACAGCCCCACAGACTTCACAGAGAATATTCAGCGTAGGTACAGCATTTAATGATACTCAATTAAAACACTCTACAGCTAATTCCTAAGAAATGGTGGGTTTGGAAAGGGATCACTTCCAGTGAGGAGGTGATAATGAACTCCCCAGATCACAGAGGCATCATTTCAAAATGATAGTGTGAATTTATTAAACATGCTATGGAAGACAAATGTTATTATATGAATATACAGGGAAAGACAATAGATCAGGAACACTCCTCAGGTTTCTGGTAGCATATTACATGCATGACAGTTTCTTTTGGCTGATAAATAACAACAGAAGAGCACACAAGAATACTTTTATTGATTTGTAGGGGATTCTAGGAATCTTCTCATAAATTCTCATTTTTTGGGCAAACTGGGTTGCATGATGGCTAAACAGGTGAGGAAAGACAATGTTTCCATTTATTTCATCTATTTCCCAAAAGAGCTTGAGAAACTGTTATTTTAAACATGGAATAGTTAGATAAAAAAGGTGTAATTAATTAGTGGGTTTTTTGGAGTTAATGCAGGGGAAAAAAGACCCTTCCAGAACATTGTCCAAAATTGTGATGCCTCCTGACATGAGTTCAGGACAATCTCAGACTGTTAACTTCTTCTAGAGCAAATACTGGAGAGTGAAAAATTTGTCCAAAAAGTCTGTTTGTGACCCTCAGGCTTATTTGTTGTACCTGTCTGTGTCTCCCTAACTGCAGAAATTATAGCTGAAGTTCCAGGCTACATCTTCTTTGGCCCGATGAGATCCTCAGTCAAAGCTGGATCACCCCTAGGTGCTTTTCCTCTTTACACAAAACTCTTTATAACAGAAATATTCCCCACTCTCCTGAGTGTTGATTTGCTCTGCTAGGGGTTCTCTTCTCTTCCTAAGTTGTGTGGACTTGGTACAGAGCTCTCTGGATTGTTTTCCCTCCTTCCCAACCGGTGCATCTCCTTTGAAGTCAAAGGAGCTACTGTGATTTTTTGCCCCATTGAGATGCTCACTGTGGAAGAAGGATATAAAAGACTACTGCTCACAGGGTGGGAGCTGCTGGTTTCCAGTTTCTCATTAATTTTTCACTTGTCTTTCATTTCAGTGGGTCTACACTATGCTCCACCTTTGGCACAGACACAAATGCTATTTTTTTATGTGGTTCAGTGGGAGGAATGGTTTTGATCATTAAAAGCAAAGCAAAAATTATTTCAAGCAAAATTCCTGAGCGTCTCTGCATCCATTTATCTTTCCATGGCTTCCTTAAAGCATTGCCTACATGCTCTCTGGGGAATATGTGCTCCAACTGTGTTTCAGCACATTTACAGGAGCAGTCACATATGACCAAGACTAAAATTTAACCTTAATTGCCCACAGGCTGCTGCCATTGAACCCTGTTGGCATGTAGGGGTTTTAAAGGGTTGAAATGAACCCCATAGAAACAATAAGACAATACCATATTTAGTTGTGAACCATCCTGAGAAATATTAACATGCTAAAATCAGAGCAATGAAGGCTCAGGTCTCTTGAAAGAATGTGTGATTTCCTGTAATCATCTCCTTAAGATGTTCCTGATTGTGACTTTGAGGCAGACAGAGAAGAGAGGGGGTCTCTGGAGAGCCCACCACTGCTCCTTGCTGAGGCAGGGCTTTGGAAAGTGAATCACTGCCGTGTGACTGGATCCCTGCCATCCGCCAAGGATCAATAAAGTTTTATGCACCTTCCTCACAAGCCTCAGGTTTTTGATTCCAGGTGTTCGCATTATTCTGGGACACAATGGAAGGAATAAGTTGCTATGGTTGCATGGAGATGGCAGAGCAATCTGGGCTGACTTTAGTCAGCAAGTGCAAGAAGTTTAATTATCTCAAATAATTGCACTTCCTGGAGCCTTTACGCTGTTTGCTTAAGTCCACTGAGCACTGATGTCACGATTGTTCCAGGGAGTGGAGTGTTTGGGGTCTCCAGTGCTCAGTAACATCGTGCCCTACGAGGAAACCTTTGTGCCACTGGCACAGGTCAAAAGAACGAACATCCTGGGTGCAGAGGTGTTCAGGGAAGTCACAGCGGAATAGGACATAAGTTCATTTTAGATTTGAATTTTACAACTGTGTGATCTCAGAGCGTAAAACCGGCCCTTAGCTCTTAAGAGTAAATCCTTCCTAGGGACTGAAGAGTTTGCATGCTTTTGTAGGTTTAGGGCATCATTTTAACCCCTGGGCTTGTGAAAATTCTGTTTTATGACACCTGCAACTGTTAGAAATTATTACAGCCCTCAGACTGTAGTAATTGGGGACCACAGGTAGTGCTGCAAGCGCTGCTCTCTGGAGCTGCCCTTCCCAACCAGAACTCCTCTGTGGATGGCTCCTGAGAGCCGCCTCTCACTTCCATAATTTTCCTCTCCATAATGTGCCCCTTTTTGTTTCATCTGACATTTCTATCACCTTTAAGAAGCCTCATAGAGAAGGGGCCATGAGGTTTGGATGTAATTGGCATATGGATGGTGCTTAGATTTTTTAATACAGAGTTTTTATAAGACTGCTTTTATGTTTGCCTTCGCTCTTTGATCTCCACTTGAAAAACGTTTTTCATGGAGTTTGTTTGAAAGCACAAATAATCGCTTACCACAACTAAGGGCTAGCAAATAGTTCTAGAAAAGAAAGAAAACCAAAGAGAATCGTGAGCTGATGGAGATGCCTTGAAAGATGTTTTAGAAACAGCTTGTAGCGGCACATTTCACAGGACTGTTCATCAAGTTAATTCTCCTTTCGCACTGGCATTACCGGATGTGGTAATAACAACAAGGAAAGTTGTAATGGATTTCTAAAATGGGAGTGTTTTAATAGATATTAGTAAATTACTTGTATTCAATACTGTAGTGTTGTGGTATGACACACTACGATGAAAGATAAAGTCACTTGCAGATATAATCTGTGGTTCAAAAATAAATATGATGATTCCCATGTAAGATGATATTTAACTAAATATGTCCCTGGAAAGGGAGAAGCCCTGAAAACCATAAAACATCACTACTGTGGTCTGACAGAAACAGGAGCAGTCACAGTGGATAGGGAGAGCTATTCCAGCCTTTCGCAGTGCATTTGTAACAGAAGCCACTTTTGTCGTGGTAGATGAGCTGTAAATTGGGATACTCTAATGAAGGAGAATTGTCTCAGGGTGACTCAGCATGACTAAAAGTCCCAAAAGCCTTGAAGCAGTCTTTATGCAGGGCAAAACCCGTCTGTATTATCCTGCTGATCTTGAGGATCTTCATAATAATCGTGTGGGGTGCAGGTGTACGTAGGAAAGCCCATGCTGAGATAGGATTTATTCCTTTCAAAATCTCTCAGGTCTGGGAGAAATCCCCCTGGCAAAGACCAACCAAATGGCAGAATATTTAAAAAATGTTAAAAGTCAATTCTTTCTGTCACTAACATTAAACTACTGTAATGCAGACTGGTTAATGATGAGGCTTCATGAAAAAAAAAAGACATTAATCTCCACTTGTAATGCAAGAGCCATACAACTTGCTTCAGCCCTAATCTTTCATGAGTTATGGACTCTTCTGTGATTCGTAAAACAAATAAATCACACCTCTAAGCTACCAGCTATTTATTACCACTTTTTAAATGTTCAGCATAGTATAAAAAGGATATATTTTGCTTGCCAGAAGTTGTCAGCTACTGAGTAACATTTGGGAACCAGAGTCCTGATTCTGCATACAGTTGGACACAGGTTTTGTCTTTGTTCCTGAAGACAGCTCCGTGGAAGTGCACTCAAGAGGGTGAATGTCTAAATTTTATCCCATTCTTTCAGGCTGTGCTTACAGTGAGCAACCCAGCTGACCTAAAAGATGACAGAAAGTCCCTGGCTTTCCTTTTTAGAAAGAGACAAAGGCTGAGCAGTAAATAGGACTTGTCAAATTATGAAACCATGGGGAGAATAAGGGAAAAGAATAATTTGGAACAGCAAAAATCAGACTAGAACAAATATTCAAATTATTAGGAGACTTATTCAAGCCAGAAATCACAGTTCCTCTGGTACTTTAACATGTTCTGTGCTCATTTCAGCGTTATTCTCTTTGCAGTAGAACCAGAACCTCAGAGCCCACACATACAGGCTGTCAGTCCAGCAGCCCTGGGAGGGGTTTATTGCAGGCTGGCAGCAAACTTGGCACCCAGTGTTTACGGTGAGAGCCAAAAAAAAGAGTAAAAGCATCTGGTTTTAGGAACCTTCTGTGCTTCCATTTTTGGGGAGAGTCCTGCTGCTTGGTTCGCAGCCTACATGACAGGGTTGGCAGTCTGGTTGGCTTGGCTGTTCCCAAGTCCTACTGGTGTCAACAGGGAATTAAATTCACTCCTTCCACCTCCTGCCTACAAAGACCACAACAACTCCCATTGTAGCTGCTGACCTTGGCCTAGGATTTCAAAACCTCAGGGACACGGAAGGGTTAATGAAGTAAATAAATAAAATGAAACACACGCCTCTAAAGAGCACAAGGCATGAAGTACACTGCCTTGAAACCATACCCATATCTGCTCCTGCCCAAGCAGAAGTTTATGGACACAGGGACGTGCTTTGGAGCTCTTCTTCATATTTGCCTTGTCTGTGATTTGTTTGAAGGAACTGTAAAAATATGGATCTCCCAGTGCCCTTCTTGTAAGTTATAGTGGAACCTTGACTGTGTTATGGCTCCAGCATCGACTGCATTACTGCAAAAAAAACCTGGTCTGTGGACTCGAGGAAAAAGCACATTAATTTCATGTCTTCTCCAAGAATGCTAAAAATACATAAATACTAACCAAGTGCAATCTGTCCTCTTCCTCTATACTGCATATTCCATTAGGCAGCATTCCTGTGTCATATTTGGGTAGTTTCTTCCCGTAAAATACAGGTGGAAATAGAAAACTGGAGCTCAGTTACCCAGATGATGCAGACAATATTTTCTGCTTTTTTGGCAAACAAATAATAGGATTTTTCCATGAAAAAGACTACTATAATAAAGGAAATTCAAGAGGCACACTAGTCAAACACAGCCCCTCAAGAAAATAACTGCTTTCCCCAAAGAGACGGAAAAAAGCAGAATTCAGAGAAAGAAGAAGAGGAAAAGAAGCAGAATTCAGAAGCAGAATTCAGGAAAAACACTCCTAAATCTCAGGATGAGTAAATGCCTGCTGCTGATCTACTCCCTTTGTTTTTAAAGAACTGAAGTTCTTGGTGTGTAATGGTGTAGTGGTGGTTGCAACTTTAATTTCAGTTCGCTTTTCCCTTAGAGATATTTCCTCACTCCAAGTCGGTGGTGAAGCTGTCTGGGGGAAACCTCCACTCTAGATGCTGCTCAGATCTATTTACAAAAAGAATCTTGGATGCTCATGTTAAAGCACCCATGTAGACTCATGTTCTTTAGCATTAGAAAATGAATTCTGGAGCAGCTTCTTGTTTTCAAAGGAGCAAAATGAACAAGTGGAAAAAATCTGGTCATTAATGACAGCAGAGCTGCCTATGAGTGATCACGGTAGCATACCTCAGGTTTCCAAAGCAGCTGTTGATAAATGACACCAGAAGGTGTCTTTTGGCTAGGAAAGCTGCCCATTTTCATAAAGATTTTGTTCTGAAACCCCAGCAATTATATTATACTGCTCTTGCACCACTCTGTGGAATTTTGCTTTTGATTTCTTACAGCTTCATGCAGACTCAAGCAGTTTGGCCTCTTTATTAAACCTAAGCATCAATCTGTAAAAAGCCCCTTGATTGTCTAGACAATCTTACTTGTGAAAGTCAGCTTTCTTTCTTTGACTCTGTGTCCCCAGGGGTACTGACACTGCTCCTTCTGTTCTTGTCTGTCAATACTCTTTTGGCCAAAATTTTGGTGGGGTTTTTTTGTTTGTTTGGGGGTTTTTTTGTTGTTGGTGGTGGTTTTTTTTTCCCTGTGTCTGCCAAATATTTTTGTTTTGGAAACCAACTGAAAAAATATTTCTGTGCTGTTTCTTGATACTTTTTCTTTTTTAATAAATAAATGCCAACAGCCTGGAGCTTATGAGCAGCCCTACAGTAATAAAAGGATGTACACAGCAGGCAGTACTCAATTTGCAAAAGAAAAACAGATTAACATTTCAGGTTTCTGAGGGCTTTTTGTCAACAACAGAACATTTAAAAACATCAATCTAGCAGTAATTGCATTTATTCAGTGCATTCTCGGCTTATTCTTTGGCTACTTCCCTTAATATCATGGAATGGAGAAGTAGCTATTGGAAGTCTTTTTAATATATGTACATATACATAAAAAGTGAAAATTTGGTAACAGTCATGCTGATTTGACTGTATGTAATTCTCAATTCTGGGATGAGAATTACACACACTAGAATGATGTGAATACACGGGTAATGGTGGGATACTGAACACCCACAGCCAGGAGCTCAACAGCTTTAAAAACTGGTACCAAGTCCTATTCCTGGGCACTTTTTGAAAGAAAGTTCTTTGTAAGCAACAATGAAAAAAAAAAAAAAGTCCTTAAAAAGGGGAGGGGGGAAAAAAACCCTCAGCAGAGACTTTAAGAAAACATCATGGGAATATCATTTCCCCGCTTCTTTAGCAGATGCTCACCAGTCACTTTTCAGGTATAATACCACTGATTGCATCCAGGCGAGGAACAACATGGAACGAGACGCTGCTCTCCTGCCCCGAATTCCCTATGAGGCTGGAGAGCCGCCAGAGGTGCCCTGAATGCGGCCGGCAATCAGCTCCTGGGGCCCTGCTGCTCCTGAATACCCGCACTGAGCACCCTCCCCCCGGCGCTGCCGCACGGCTGGGGCAGCCCTGCCCCTCGGAGAGCTGGCATTCTGCACAAATAACTGCTGGGAGTGGCACGGGGGTACAGAGAGCCTGGCTCCGCGCTGCTCTGGCCACAGGCTGGAGGATTTTCTTCTTTCTTCCTTACGCAGTTGCCCCAGCTGATGGGGGTTTTTGTCCCCTCTGGTGTTGCTCACCTGATGGAGAACAGACAATTCTTTTTAAATTTTTATAGTATGGAAAAGTAATCTGGAGCCTGATTTTATGTTAATTCACTAAGACACTTCTGATAATTTTGTCTTATGTATATTTATTAGGGTGTTTTTTTTCCTTCTAACATCATTAGATTTGTTTTGAACTCAAAGGTCAGTTCCTACACCAGTATAAATCAATGTAGCTGCATTGATTTCAAGGAATGCAGCATCTTTCATTAATTCCTATTGCCAGAGATAGTGTAGTTGTCTCTGAGGAAGATATATATATATTTATATGTATGCATTTTGATTTAAATCACAAAGAAAAAGGAAACTTCTGTGAAGAATATAATTCTGTAGCATGTCATTAACCATGCAGTTAAGGCCTAGTGGTGTTAAGTGATCAATACAACAGAATCTCAGCCAGCCACCTCCAAAGATTTCTTTAAGACCATCCCCTCTGCAGTTCCCATTCTATCTTCATAAAAAAGTGCCCTGATTCTTGCACACGAGACCCTACCATCTTCTTTTCTTACTAAGAAAAATGTGATTTCTTTATTTGGTTGTACTCCATTAGCAGCCTAAAGTACACATTCCCCAGTAAAATAACCCAAGTGTTGATCTTACTCATTTCAATTCAGTCATTCCAAAATGAATTCCAATTGCTCATCTAATTATATTTCCCTACTTTTATTGGTCTACTTGTGAGAGAAGTAGCTGCCTGCATCCTTTGGGCTATAAATTAAATATATAAGGAGAGAGAGTAAGAGAATTAAAATTAAGCAAAATGTCTAAGTGTTAAAATGAGAACTTATGTCTTTAAAAATCATTTCTGTAGTAAAGGTGTATCTGTAGTTACACACACATCTTTTCCCACTTTTCAGGGAGTTCCCAGTCTGTGCAGTTCTGTAGCTTCTCTGCCGTGCATGCAAAAAGCAGCTTCACATGAAACCGATAACTCTCTCCAGGGAAAGAGCAGCATTGCCTATAGCCAAAATATGTTTTATTAAAAACAGAATCCTCCTTGTCAGGTCACATCACTCCTGCTGAACTTGAGGGGCACCAAACAATGGTGCCAGGTTTGCCACACGCTGATAATGACATCCATGCCTGGTGCACAGATAAAGCAGCCGGAGCACCCGGCTGACGTCTCCCTCTGCAAACCAACATTTTCCCTCGGGTTTGTGTGATAAGAGGCACCGGTGCTGGTGGTTGAAAATCACTTAAGAGAATGAGGTGCTGCACTTGATAAGAGCAACCCTTCACGGGTCTGCGGGCTGGTGTGTGGTGGAGAAGAGGAAGTTCAGAACCTTAGGAAATCTTTTAGATACTTCTTAAATTGTTAAATGTAGCATATATGCACTTCCTCTTTCCATAGCAATCTGCTGGTGCAGGTCCCGGCTGAGGTTGGGACATCTCCCAGCACATCTCATCTGCCTGAGCCTCCAGACATCTGGGTGAGGCAGACGGGCAGCAGACCCAGACCAAAGGAGTTTCTGAGCCTCATATTTGAATGGAGGAAGTAAGGTAATGAAAAGGAAGCCATAATTTGGCCCTGAATTAATTAGCTCGCAACACATGGCATTAAAAACTGTATTCCAGTGAGTGAGTGAGACTTGGCAGCTACATGTTGGGATAGGTCTGGTCTCTGATTCCTCTGTCTCCATTTTCCATCCCACGGCCCCTCTGTTTCTTCGCATCACGACAGCCCTGTGGCACCCAGACCCTGCTGTGCCCGGGGTCCCAGGGTGGCACTGCCACGTGGCCTCTGCCGTGGCTGGAACACTCACTACACAGCCTGAGCTTGACAAATCACTGAATTAACTTTCTCCCTGCCTCGTGCAGTTCTCTACCTGATGCAAACAACAGTGGATCTAACAAAAGACCGAGATAAGAGACCTCAGGCCTCCACAGGGCCTTGGACTCTCTAGTTCAAAATATGCTTTTCTTATTTATTTTTTTTACCCATGTCTAGGTTTACATATAATTGATTTCATATCAGATGGCACAGAGACAGTCCTATGTAAAAAGGCTTTTTGAATTCAAAGAATTAACTTTGCATAGGAAAAAATATTTTTTTTATTCTGGTTTGCTCTGTTCAGGTCCACATTTTCAGGCCCTGGAGCTGAAACAGGTGAATGACTCTGTCATCACACCTCGTTGATTTGGAGAACTGGGCCCATCAGAAAGTTTTCTGCCTCCAGCGCTTTCCCTAGGAAAGTGGACTGTCCCTCTGGGAGTTCTGGGGAGAAAGAAAACTATTGGACTAAGGTTGCACAAAGAATAGTCAGCACCAAGAGCCTAAGTTGCTTTTCATTTTTCCTCTAGTGCCTTTAACCTGAGGGCAATTAGAACTGTAATGTGGACATTAACTATCACAACAGACATGAAGATCTCAGATTAGATGGATTTCACAGCAGGCCTCACACCAGTTCCTAAGAAAGGGCAGGCAGAGAAGTTCTCCAGTGGTTCTGTCCCTGTGATCTAAACCTCATTTCCCAGATCCTTGTGCTGGATGTTCAGCCCAATGTTTTAGGAAGTCTTCTGGCAACTTTTAAATCCTTACAGGTGCTATTATCGAGGTGTCAGTTGTCATGGAGAACGGGATAATATTTCACGACATCAAAATACCCCGTAATCATTTCAGAAGGCTGATGATATTGCTGCTAGGCATAGTCGAACCCTTCCTCACATCACTGCAGATTGAGGCTTTCCCTCTGCTCCGCACAGCCCAGATATAATCCCTCCTGATTAGAGCCTTTTCTCTTTGATGCTCTCCTTTGTCATCCACACACTGGGAAAACTGCTCTCTGTTGAATTACATGCTCCGTGCCGTTTGCATAGTTGTCTTTTTTAACCTGGAAGCAAAGCTGTCTGTGCCTGAGCAATGACAGGATTCTGACTTCTAGTAAATCTTTGATTAATGAAGCTCAGGTAAACAGATTAGTCATTAACCTTTGCTTCTCATGATCAGATTACTTATTGATGTAGAGTGGTTGTGCTGCTCCCATGCTGCCGGGGATGGGAATCTTGCTTTCCTTCAGACCTCAAGAATCTTCCCCCCATCTGAAAAGGACTCCTTTTAGGATGGGGATATTAGAGAGCTGCTGCCTCTGCAGACAGTCATCTATTTTGTATGGGATCTCACGGCAACCAGGGCACTTAAATGCAAATATTAATTGGCGCTGCCCACTAGTAGAGTGTGTTCTTCATATCTCTGGCTCTGTATTTCAGCTAGACAGCTCTCAGTGGGGGGAACTCAGCTGAGGCACAGAGGAGATACACACAAAGTGAGACAAGTTTTTAAAATATGGTACACTCTGAATCCATGGCTGTGCAGAACAATTGCTTAAACTCTTGAGAAAAGCCAAATCCTTGGTCAGGAGATCACTGTATAATGTCCATGTCTGTAGACAAACAGAAGGCTGCTTTAAATCCATTCAAAGCTGACTTGATTCTGGGCTCTTTATCTGCTGTACAGGTCTCCCAGGATGGACAAAATCAACCTATGAGCTGAGGGCAACAAGAGAAGGAGGGACAAGAAATCCTTTGTCCCTGCCAGCTCCATCAGGTCTTTCTACATGTAGTCATGCTACCAATGGCCTCTGTGAAAGAAATGAAAGGTATTCCATAATCAGTTAAGGAGAATTTCAGATTCAGGCACTGGACAGAAAGCTGAGCACCCCTTTGTGACCATCACTGCGGTGCTGCCTACTTGGAAAGGGTTTGCACCCTCCCTGACTTCTGGCCTATCCCTTCCAGGCTCCACGGGTGCAGAGATTCCTCTACCAGAGGAATGGAACTAGATCCAAACAGGGGTCTTATTTTCATGACCTGCGAATTTAAATGTGGGACAGTTATGTAGGACTAATGAGCAGAAGTGACTAGTGCCTACCTGCAGCCCGCAAAACCAGAGAGAGAATCCCAATTACACACCAATCTAATTCATTGATCTCTAATACACTGGATTGTATTTGAACCTTGCAGACACTGCAGTCCTGAACACAGAGAAGTACAATCAGAATAGATAAATAAAGCTTCATGTTTTCTAGTTGATCAACAGACTGAGCTTCATGTTTGCACTTTCAGTTTTGCATCTTGTAAACCCCAACCTTCACTCCCGTTTCCAGTCCCGGGATCCCCTGTGCACACAGCTATTAGCAGATGGAAATCTAGCAACCTGATCTGTGGGCCCAGTTGGGTAATCAAACATTTAATTACTAACAATTATCCATTAATGCTTATAAATTAGGTTGCCAAACTACTTCTACAGACTACAAATATTTGCATCTAGACTTGTCTGCAAAAATGGAAGATGCCTGTGAAAAACTACACCACAATGTCCAGGGCTGGCATTTTCATTCGGACCCTTCAGACTGACACAAAAAATGCAAATATTTGCTGTATCAGAAAGGTATGAAAAACTAGGAAATTAGAAGCTGAAACTGAGGGAATCATGAAAGTCAGGCCCAAAGTCAAATTCCAGGCTTGCTTGATTTCTCTCACATTAAGGGTCTTCCTCCTTTCACCCCTCTCTCTTGCTTCTTCCTCTGCAGTTGATTAAACATTTGCCTCCACCCTACAAATATATTTTGGTCCAGACAGCTTATTTAATTCTGAATTACTTCCTGATATTAATAATTGTTTTTTATGCCTCGTCATGCATCTAGGAATGTTGTTTATTAAAATAAAGTCCAACGACATGATTTCAGGTAACACTTCAGAGATGAACATGTGCTTTCCACTACCACTCCTAACTAGGAGAGACTGTAACCCTCTCCAGTAAGAACACACTGCATTGCTATGCAGAAAATGTAAACCAATTCTATAAAAGGGTTCCAGTTCCCATCCTGTTAAGTAAGTTTTGCTTTTTATAATTGCTTGCTTTCTACTGTCTGTTTTATTAAAGCGATGTGGTTATGATCTTGTCCACGTGACCTCTCCCTTTGCTCACAAGGGAAATGTTGGAGTGGTATTGCAAGCATTGGGACTTCAAGGCTACATTTAAATTAGTAAATTCAAACGTGTCTGGAAGCATTCCCAGCACTAGAACAAAACTGTTTATACAGTCAACTGCTAAGCTATTCTCTGGCATGAATTTGGCCCGTTCCAGCTCCTTCTTTCCTTGAATGGATTGTGATCACAGCGTGGCCAAGGAGCAGTGCACATGAAACTCCCACTTTTTGAGAGGATAAATGAGTTTATTTGTATAAATGCTGTCCACCTGCTGGCCTCGGTGCTTATTCCTGTGTGCATTTTATTTACCTGATGAGGTAGAACCACAGCACCTTGAACTTAATACCCAGGCAAACAATTTTCTTTGGAGAATCACACTGATTTGAGGCAAGTGCTGCACATGGCAGGGACCAAAATTAGCCACTATCACACACAAAGCTGATGCACATGTAAAATTAGGCTCCCAGTCACAATCTGGATAAGTATCAGTCAGATCTGAATGGTTCAAAAGCTGAGCGTGATAAAGACAGGGTCCTCAGCTGAAAACTAATGTCTCTTGTTGCAGTATCAGGCTCAAATGCTCTGCCAAGGAAATAGTGCCAGAGGAACTGCAGAAAGAAGAGGGTGTGACGGTTTAATGGGATTTTTGTAAAATATGATATATTTTTTTTAATTTGCTTGAGTGTTTTATTCTTTTTAAGTAACTCTGAAGGGATCATCTAATTCTATAGAGAAGCCATGTATAGTCACCAGCCCAACATAAATTAATTGAAATGGTGCTGAACACAACACTTGCTTTTACTGAGAATGCAAGAAGTTCTTCAAGGACTACATACTCTCTGTCTCTTTTTCTACCTCCCCTGGGGTTTCTCTCCCCTGTTTTTCATTTTTTTTTCTCTTCTTTGATGCCCAAGATGGTTCCATTAGTCTTGCAAATATTAATTCCCAATGCAAACAGAATGTGTCAGGTACAGGAGAACGTAAATGGAAAATTAATTGAAGAGCAACGTGTAGGCTTGTGCTGTGCAATGTCCTCAGCATGAATACTCAAACAGAAACCTGCCTCTGACTTGCTGCCCCTCAAAAGCCCTTCCACACGTGGAACATAAGGCTGGGCTGCTGGCACAGGAGGCGCACAAGAGTTTTTTGAACAGTGCCTGGTAACTGATTCCTCTTTTGGGGGTTTGTTGTTCTGGGTACACTGGTGCACAGCAGGGTTGGCTGCACAGCCAGGACAGAGCTGTTGCCCTTCCCTCGCTCAAGGCCTGAGCCAAACACGGCCCCAGGAGAGCCATGGGGCAGGGTTTGGTCATCCTCCTCTTTCCAAGGCAATCGGTCCCTCAGGAAAGGTCAGGCTGCCACCAGCTGCAAAGTTCCTGTTAACCCTCTCCGGTCAGGAGAGGTCAAAACCATCACTGGCCGCTGTTCAGAGCTGGGAGCAGGAGCTTTTGGAGCTCTTTGCCAGTCTCTGACAATGCAAAGTACGTAAAGTGATCAATGAATTTTACTGCTTTATCTGTTTCATAAATTGTCCTCAGATTATGACGCTGTTCAAATCCCCTACTGCAGATGCTTTGTGGAAAAAGAAATTTCTTCAACATTTCATAGCAATTATTTGTAATCTATGTTATTTTGACTAGACCCTGTTGATGATATAGTGATTTTTTTTTTTTGGCTCATTGATTAGAAGAGTTTTATATTTCTGAATTATTATATTTGGAAGTGAGAATTCAGAATTTGATTTTGGCTAATAGGCTTTCAATCCAGAAGAGATAATAGTTCACTCATTCCATGTCCTTGAACAGCACAAACCAGAGGTTTCAGGCGGTTCTTTCCCTCCATACTTTGATGTATGAGTACATTTAACAAAGCTTTATCTCTTAGAAAATTATTCAATCTCTCTTTCAAGCCATATAGAATTCTCCTGCTTTCAATAAAAACCCCAGATGTTCCCATGACTTCCCCCTCATTAAAATAATTTGCTACAGTATTCCTGGGAAACTAATAGAAGTAGTTGAGAATACAAGCAGAATTTGTAATGAATTTTCACACACTTTTTTAATATTTTCCTAGCAAAAGTTCCAAGCTTTGGGCTGTTGTTGCTCACTTTTATCCGGACTCATTTTACCTGGTTTAGTGACATCAGCAGTCAAGATCCTTTCTCTGGTCAATGGAGAAAAACAACTATTCCAGGTGTGCTGCATTTTCCAAGGCTGGTCTCTACAAGAGGAGGCTGGAAAAACCAGCAGAGCTTAAGTACCCCAACAAGATATTTAAATTTAGATGGGAAATACCCTGGCTGTGTTTGCTCATCCTTAGGGCTGGTTCTTGGAGTGAAGGAATGGGACACAAATCTGGAAACACCCAAGGCAATCTATCACCCATCTCCAGCAATCCTTACTGGTCTTTTCTGGTACCACTGAGATTTATTTAAAGAATCTATCAGGATCAAAATTGTTTCCACTCTGGCTGAAATTATAACTTTATTTCTCAGCCTTATCATCAGCATCCTGAGTCTTTTTTTGCTCACCAGGGGAAAAGCAATAGGTCAGATCTTGAACATGCACAATATTAACTTTCTAAATCCTACTTTCTCTCAGGATTTACTGAACTAGGTAATTTCTATTTATTTTGGACACATTCTGATATCATGTCCATAGAGATTTGTGGGGAAAGTACAGATGATACAAAGGATTTTGCTTTTTACTCTTAACCGCCCCCTGATCACCACCACCACAAGCCTTTCTGCCTCCTTTCACATTTCCATTTTCTCTCTTCCCCTGTTTCTCTGCACTCAGCATCCTGCAAGCAGTGCTGTACAGTCTTCCAGTAAATATCTCATTTAAAGAGTGAGGAAGCCTGAATTAAACAGGGCAGGGACTCTTGCTGGCCCAAGTTAATGGAGATGTCTCAGTGAGATGTCAGCTCTCGACAGTTCAGCTCTGCCAGCGTCGTGACAAACCTTCCTCCCACGTTTAACAGTGTATGAACAATGATCCTCTAGGAAGGTGTGTGATAGCCTTTGGATTGGGCCATGGCTCATTTTTAGGTATTTTCCCATAATTCAGGGCAACAGCTTATAACCTCATATAAGTGAATGAGAACAGCAAGAAAACCAAGTCCTGGAACCAGGAGCAGCTGTTATTGGCTCAAAGACAGACAAGAAACCTCATCATCTTGGCCCAGTCTAGATAAATTAATAATGCTCTATGCTGCAACCAGTGGAAAATATGGATGTGTCTACATGATAGCTATAGAAGACAACCTGACAAATCTGGAATGTGAAATTATTCTAGTTGATATAACTGGAGCCAGAATATGGGATAATGTTATCCAGTAGCCGGAAATTTCATGATCGTAATGGTGGTTGTCTCCAATATTCAGAGAAAAAGCACCTAACAGGGGATCACGTACTGGTAGTGGTGCACTGCAATTAGAATGCTGGAGCTCTTAAAAATTAGCAGTGCTCTTGACACTTCCAAAATTGTGCCACCTTGTAGTCTGGAGCAACCATTAGGGTAATGAACGATTTCTCCTGGGTGGTATCTGCCACTGCTTGAGAGTTTCATAAATGTGAACATTTCAGAAGTGTCAAAACTTCCATCCTTGCTTTAAAAAAAAAAAAAAAAAAAAAAAAAAACCAAAAACATTTTTTAATC
>VYZQ01002838.1:0-37366 GCA_013400655.1 Mystacornis crossleyi | reverse complement strand
GCGAAGTGGCCGCGCTGCGTTTCTCTCCCGGGGCACGGACCCATGGACGTGTCCTGCGCACTTGCCGCTGCCACAGGTGTGGGAATCACCCAAGTACTTGAAAAGCAAAGGGATAAAAGCCACGCAGAGGAAATAACGATGCACAGATAAACAAACAATCCGTCAAACCTAGTAGCAATTCAGCTCCTTTGCCTTGAAGTTGATCACAAAGGAGGTCTCGCAGCAGTATTAAAGATTTTCACAGCCATTTCAGGGCAGGTGAAGGTTCCCTTCCCAGCCACCCATCATTTCTGTCCTCGCTCACCTACGCTTTTTCAGCACTGAATTCAGCGAAGATTATCATAATTTACTGAAATGCAGACAATTTCAAGTAACACACACACACAGCAACAGGAGAATAGGATAAATTGCAGAGACCATTTTTCTCTAGGGATCTAATCCTAGACAGTAAGGTGCCTTGGAACACTATCAATAGCAATGGGCAGAAACATTTACAACATACAGATATTTTGACACAGCAATGAGTGTGCTTTTTTCTCTTCTTTTGAATTAAATTAAAAAAAAAAAAGGCAAAAACAAAAAAAAAAAGGAAAAAAACCTCAAAAACCCGACCCAAACTCCCAAATGCCAGTGCCTTCTGCTCAGGAATTCCAGACGTCACTAATTCATCCACAGGGGAATACATATTATTTTGAGAAAGTAGTAGAAAGCCCTTTGTAACTATAGAAATAAAAAAGCATCCATATAAGCATAAAAGCCACTATATAAAGCCATCTACAGTCACTTGATTTGAATTACACTATTTATCCACCCTCAGGATCTACTCTCAGCCTCCCTCAGATGTGCAGGTAAAGTGCCTGGTGCACCATACCACTAATTGCTTATTATTCCCAGTGTAAGAAATTAAATATATGCTCCCAGAAAGGAAAAGCTTCCAGTTAATTAGAACTGCCTGCAGCAATGGTTCCCTCCAAACAGTTCAGCGTTTTATTTTGTTGTCAGGACACAATATAAGAAGTTTTAAGAGTCCTGCTGGGACTATGACGTAAAGGCGGTACCAGTATTTTTTCCTGTGAAGGTTGGGGCCGACAGCAAGAAACTTCAGACAGAAATAAGCTACTTCACCATGAGGAAAGGCAAAAGTAAAATGTATATATACACCTCTGTCCTGGTCCAACTGGAGCAGGGATGCAGGAAGAGGTCTCTTAATTTACTCATGCACTGCTGAGCGTAGATGGATGCAGTTCAAGTGCTAAACTCTCACAAAGGTTGAACAACCTTTTCCAATTCATAAACATAAAAACACAGTGAAAGAAGCATTTTAGTTTGGATTTTTTTGGAAAAGCTAGGGAACATTCTCCCTAGGTCACACCATTACGACAAAGCAAAAGACTAATGCTGAATTCATAAGGGGCAAAAGTTATTAAGCTAAGCCCTTTCAGGATGAGTTTTTTTGGTATGCTTAATCACGCTTGTCATATCTGAATATAGATTTAGAAAGTGGCATGAGACTGTGCAATACCTCTGCAGGTTTCTGCCTTTCCAGGCAAAAGTAGAAAGAAAGGAAGGTGTAAAAAAGAAATCAGTGCTACTGATCCCAGTAACCCCAAAAATTCCTTTCTATTCACTCCCTCTTTACCTGCCTATCATTAATCAGAGCCATTCCCGGAGCAGATATGTTACATGTGACCTGAGGTTTCCAGCTGATTCTGTCTACCCGCATACCAGACAGAAAATAGGGAGAAGTGCCAAGAATCAAGGAATAACAACCACTGGCACCCTCCAAGCCATCCCACCCTGCTCCAAAGGGTGAGCTAGACACTTCTGTCATGTCGGGCTCAGCTGAGTCACTTCACTGTTCAGGGAAAGAAGAGGATCTTGAGGATGTGCACAAATATTTAAACAAACAAACACAAAACTAAAATACCTGCGACTGCTCTGAAAACTTGCACAATGGAGCAGCAGGGCAGGAAGCAGGAAAGCGCTCCAGACAAACACTGAGATGAGCTGGGAAGAAATCCTGCTGCCACAGAGTGAGGGTCTTCAGCCAGTTAACCCCATCTAAACACAGAGTGCCTCGGTCCCACCTTTCCCATCTTCTCCCTTTTGTTGGCACTGCTGCTCACACAACCACGTGGTGACCCAGTTCAAGAATGTGAAGACTCTTGTCAGTGTATGCTCACACAAATAACAGTGCTGGCATCATGAGGGGGCCAGCAAAGCTGTTCCTTAATTCAAAATACTGAGTAAACCATCTGTATTGACAAGTTGTATAAACAGCTTAATCTTACCAACCTTTCCTACTGAGAGAGCTACAAACAAATCCCGAAGAAATAAATGTGAATATAGAACTGGACCAGCTATGGATGGACTTCATCAATCATTCAGAGACCCTCAAATAGACCACAGTTATTCAGTGCTGGGAGACGTGCTTCCACCTGAAATGGAAGTACTCCATCCAGCCTCAAGTAACTGGCTGCACTCCAGTCTGGATCTAGGGAATGCAATGCCTGAAATTCCTAGAGAGCTGACAGATGCCCAGATATGCAGCAGTGCTGCAATACAGACAACAGTCCCTGGAAACACAGCTTGGTGAGAAACCTTCTGGAGGAAGAAGTGTCCTCTGCAGCTCCACTCTAAGCCTCTCCCGATTCAGGGGTTGTTCCATGAAGTTCTAGATAGAAGATATCAAAACCCTGTGATTTAATTCACAGCTGTTCCTGTTTCTCATTGATTGCCAGCCCATGATGAGGTCTCATGCCGGCGATATGCAAGTTCCTCTGCCTGCCCAGCCGAGTTAGAGATGTTATATTGTGTTATTACAAGAATAAAGACTAGAAATTAGTGAACTAACCAAAGCAGCCTGGAACATAGAGGAGAAGGAAGGCTCTGGCTTGAACTGATATCAGGTGGGAATACCCAGAGCAAAAGTCACAAACTGGTTTTTGTTAGGTCACACATCCTGATTTCCTCCCTTCCGTGGTTCAGCTCAGTCTTTGCAAGTCCAGCGTGACCAGAGGATTTTCAGATGGTGAAAGAGCTGCTGTGTTCCCCTAATCCCTCCCTCCCACAGGCACGGCAGTCAGGGTGCCAGGAGAACCTATTTTAAAATTAATCTCAAAGCAGAGGAACGTTCATAGAAAGAATCAGGACTAGAAATCTTCAGCAGCTCTGGAGTCAAGGGGGATGAAGCAAGGGCGCTGCATGGACAATAGAGGATACTGAGGAGGTGACACAAAAGGATTTTAAGCCATGTAACACGCCATTTATAAAATGGAAAAACCCCAGAGACCATGTGATCTCTCATTTTTTAATTCTACCTGAAGTGTTTATAAACGACATCACAAGGTCACTGGGAGGATTAGCAGGTTATTGTTTTGGAAAGACCTGATGATAGCTTGGGTCACTTTTGCTTACACTGTCAACCCCTCAAGCAGGGCCCGGATTTTAAGAAAAAAATATTGTTAGGAAAAATAAAGAAATAAAATAAGGGAAATTTAACTATTCTACTTCATCATGTGAATAGACATGCCATGATTTTATTTCCAACTCTTCTTTAGATTTCTCCTATCGCTGTGAATAAACAATTCCCTGACTTGCATCTCCATTTTTTTTTCCCAAACGTAACCACTACAAATCTACAAACTATAAATCAGGTCCCAGCCTCGGGACCCACTGCACAAATGTGAAACATTCAGTAACACACCCAACACACCAACTTCCAGCTTATAAACCACACTTCTCATGTACTTCAAGGGCACTCACATTCTTTCCATCAAGTGGGGCTGCCTCGTGGCTGTGGCACAGGGCAGGATTTTAAGACTCCTGACATTGAACTGGCTTTTCACAGCTCACCCAGGGTGTGCTCAGTATCACCAACACACCCTGCACCACCTGCGAAACGTCTGCGCGAGTAGAAATTCTAACAGACATGAAAAGGAGATAGTTCCAAGCACAACAGACCATTTTTTCTCCCCTTGCCCAGAAACACTTTGTTTGTATCCGAGAGAAAGGAGGTTTTCATGTGCTGGAGCCCCAAGAAGCCTATCCTGGGAGGAAAACCAGGTATCCCAGATGACAAGCTGTTCCACATAAGTGTGCTGGGACTCCCTGGGGTCTCTTAGCACAGACAGAGGAATAACAGAAGCACAGTGAGCTCAACAGCCTGAGGACAAAAGTGCTCCAAACCACTTCAGTCTTGAAAGCTTGAGGAGTCAACATCGTATTAATTGGAAAATACAAAGGCTTCCACAAATGCCTGTGAACACTGATTACTGCCCTTTTCTGAATCCACTCTCTTCAAGCTTCTTATAATATCATAAGAAAAAGCAAACATGAACAGCAGTGAGGAACAGCCTATTCTGAAAAAACTTCCAGGAACAGGGATTGTTTAAACAAAATATATTAAGTGAAACCATCTGTATTAAGGGTCAAACGCCATCTGAGGCTGAATGTGCAGAAATAGCCATTTTACAAAATTTGGGCAATTATCCCTTTGTTGTTTTTGTTTTTAACACGAATAATCAGCGTGTTGGAGGTGTTACCAAGGGGGCAAAGCTTGAGGAAGGAATTTAACTCCGCAGCTCCCGAGCTGACAGTGCCAAGAAAATATTCCTGTTAATCTTGGTGCTACCCCCTCTGGCGTGCTGGGAGGAAGGTTTGCTCAATCCCACATCCAGAGCATCCTCTCCCCAAGCAGTGAGGGGTCCAGGGCGGGGGTTTGGCCGTCCATGGCCCTGGACTGCTCCCCACAGGAGGGTCCTTGTCCCGCTGCCAGACGGTCATTTGATCTGAATCACAAGGGATGATGCTTTCACAAGACTTGCTGGCAAGACAGAGGTGACAGAAGAGGCTCAGAGAAGGAAAAGAAAAAGGCAATTTAAAGCTGCAGAGCCACCGAAGATGTGTTTTAAGTCGTTTCAGTGGGAAGTGCTAATGCTGGAACTCAGGGGGATTCAAAGATGGTTGGCCATTGCTGACAATAAATACTAAGCTAAAATATTCAACATTTATGTGGAGCCTATAAATGTGCATCTTGTATGAGATTGACACATTGTACTGTTTCGAATACATGGTGATCCTTTCCCACCCTAAATCCATCCAACTTAGCTGAAACTTAACTTTAATCAGAGCAGCAGGGGAACCTCAGTGCCTCAAAGCAAAGGGAACAGAGCAGATCTTGGGCACTAAGCTCCTCCAAAGCAAAGGGAATGGAGCAAATCTTGGACACTAAGCTCCTCAAGTATTTATTTAACATAAAGTGTGAACTGGTATCACTATACGAAGGGGAAAGTGCCAAGGAGGGAAACCTGCCCTCAAAGATCCTGCTCATTGCAACAACTACATCTGAGTATGGTCTTAGTCACCTGCTGTGGATTTGATAACATCCCATTAACTGCAGAAATATTTCCATATTCATCACTAGTGAAGTCAGACTGCAATCAAGTGTTGCAGCTGCAAAGGCAAAAAAAAGCTCATTAATCATTTTTTCTGGAAACCAAGAAGGATGATGATGGAAGGGAAAAGTACGATTCATTTGTTTTCAACAAAACTGCCAGCAAGAAGGCCAAAAGAATACCAATTTCTAATTTTTTAAAATTAATATTTACATGCTAACATGTTAATGCCTGCCAGCTCTTTAAGTGGACAAGTATTTAATGGATCCAACATAAATGTAAATGCCAGTTATCAGAAGTCAAATTGCACAGCTATGATGTAATGAAATAGCTTTGCTTTATGGGAATGAGGTCACAGGTTTGAAATATGGAATTAGGTGTAAAAAAAAAAATAGATTTTTCACAGAAGTCACAAAACTGTAATGCAATTACTTGCCTAAGTCTAAAATTTTATAGAAATTTAAATTCAACTCCAAAGATATAAATGAGTCATCGATTTGCATTAGGATGGCTGGGGACCATATCACTCTTCAATCAACATGAACTAATGAAGCTTTCCTGGTCTGAATAAAACAGCTAAACTGCAGCACTGAGGTGCATACACATCACAGTCACAAAATGTTTTTATGTTCTTGATAGTAAAGTGTCAGAATAGCTCTGAGGGAGCCCAGGGACTGAGCTGCCCCTGCTCAGAAAAGCCCAAATGAACGGGAAAAGTTCATTTTTCTTCATCCTTGGCTCTCCAGAAACTCGTTCTTTTATGTACAGAAAAGTCACTCTGGAGGTTCATCTTACCTGTAAAGGGCCAGCTCGCTTTGATGCCTCTTATCCTGCCCTGCTCAGATAAACCAACAAAGTTCAGCACCTGAAGTTACTCCGTCCCAGCAGGAAAAGAGCCTACCCGGAGGGGAGATTTTTCAGGACTTTTTGCTGTGTTCTATTACCTCTGCTGGGACGAACAGCCTTGTTCTGCTGGCCTGGTAAATGAGGAAAATGGGCTCTCAATTCTGAAGCCAATAGGAAATCTATGAAGAACATGACACTGTCTTTGGCTTCACCGCTAGGCCACTTTCCCTCTTTTCTTTGTCCAGAAAAAGACCATAAAGATTAATTCATCTGTGGGTTTGAGGCACTTAAACACTACAGTGGTTCACACGCCCGAAAGCTTTCAAATAAAATAACAGAGCATCCTCTCCCCAAGCAGTGAGGGGTCCAGGGCGGGGGTTTGGCCGTCCATGGCCCTGGACTGCTCCCCACAGGAGGGTCCTTGTCCTGTGCCAGACGGACATTTGGTCTGAATCACAACACACCAACAGTATCACGACAGACCTTGGCTATTTCATCCACGACAGGAACCGAAAGCACTTTAAGGAGAGCACACCTAATCCCTGAAATGTCCTGCTGAGCATCACTCCCGGGTTTGGAGGAGGGAGGTATCCTGTGCCCACTTTGTCCAGCTGCGGGTGGACACAGAGAAAGAGCAGCATCCCCTGAGAGCAAAGCTCCCCGTGGTGGTGACACAGCCCAGCGAGGACCTGGGCACGTCCTTACAAACCGTGCAGGGCTCTGTGACAGGACCTGGGGCATCTCCTGGGCCGGACGAGCTGGGCCAAGAGCAATCCCAACACAGCTGCACTGCAGCAACACACAGCTCGTAGTGCTGTGGAAACCACCTCAAATCTGAAGGCGGCTGAAAACGTTAAGGAAAAGGATGAGTGGGGGCCAAACCAAGAAACTGCCCCCACCTTCCTTCCTGTCCCTCCCCATAAGTTTTTCATTAACATACCAAAATACACATATCAATGAAGAATTCATGGAGATTCCCTGAATACCAAATTACTGAGTATAATGGCAAGGAGAACTTGCTTAATACCCTCTTCCAGTTCCACACCCTGTCCCGGGTGGATCACTCATAAAGCTCCACTTGTATTTTACAGCAGTGAAGTCCGTCCTGAACCCCTTCCTCACCAAAGCCTTCGGCGAGCACAGACCACCTCTAAACAGAGCAGCAGCCACAAATGCTGTATCTTTAAATCCATCCCCATTTCGTTTTCCAAGTTTCTGTTTGAGCTGTTACAGCTCCCTCAGGACTCCACTGACTCACTGCATTTTCTGGATGACGCAAGCATGCTCTTCTGCACAGCTTCAAAACAGACTCCAAACATTTCCAGGCAGAAAGTGGCCACCAAAGAACCATGAAAATTAGGTGTTCTTCCTGAGCAGGCATCACCCCACGAAGCAGGGGGAAAACTTCAGTTCCTATCCTTATTGCAAACGGATTAACCACTGGCACTTCTTCTCCCCGGGAATACTTCTAGGAAAGATTAAGTTTCTGCTCTGAATCCTGTGGAAAATATTTTGGTCCTGACAGAGCACCTATGAGCACTGGTCCACTACTTCCTCTGACCCATCCAGCTCTGCCCCTACCCCCAAGGGCTTGTGGTTTCAGCTATACTATTGAGTGCAGACCTCTGCTCTCAAGCTGCATCCTTTCAAAGCACCCTGAAAATTCAAAATCACACTTAAATCTTCCAAACTGATTCCCAGTTTCTCAGTTCTATCTTCCCAGCAAGGGCAGGCATATAAAAGAAGAGAAAATCTATTCCAGAAGGGAATGTTTAGGGAACACTCCAACAGGTTAAGCATACGTGCTTGTGGGTGGACTCTGTGAAGAGACCTGAAACCACCACGGGGAGAGATGCATGCAAAAAACACCTGATTGGGAAAAGCATTTTCCATGACTCAAGATTGAACTCTGTTTCTCTTCCTTCTGAATCCCTTCACTCAGCTCTTTGTGTTCTCCCAGTCACTGCAAGTCAGCAAACAGTCCTTTTATGTACATTTTTTTTTTAATACAGGAATGGTAACAAAAGCAAAATAAACACTGGGCTTCTGACTGATGTTTGCAGCTTGATAGCAAAGGCAGCTGAAAAATTCTGGTTTCTGCTTGTACTCTTCAGCTTTTATCCACTCTGAAAGATTTCACCATGATAAGAGAACTGGAAGTGACATAAAAATGTAAAACTGAATAATGAAGTGGAGAACAAATTCAGGGAGAAAGATGGGTGTTTTATCATCTCCACTAACATCAATAACACACATCTTAGGGAAAAGGCCTCCTTGCTGGAGAGCCTGCTCATTCCATCCAAGCCAAGTTGAGGAAGATAAATGTCTGAGACAAACCTGTTCACACTTCACTCTCTAGAGCAGAAAGGGAAAAGCCTTTCCCTAGCAGAGGGTTCCTGATTCCTGCCTCGCAGGGAGCACCTAACATTCATTTCCTCACGCTGCAGAGTTAACACGTGTTACCACAAACACTGCAAGATCTGAGACTAAGAATATGGAGCAGATGAAGAGCTTGGAGACACCAGGAGAAGAGCAGGCAGCAGGACTGGAGCATGTGCATGCTAGGAGCTGCAGGACGGCTTCACATGGGCCAGGAGTTCAGAAACCAGTGCCCTGGCTCCATTCCTACTGCAAAACGAGGACTGGGAGGGTACCTGCAAAACTTGCTTTAATCCTTATTTTCAGTCATTCATACAAAAAAAA
Source organism: Mystacornis crossleyi (assembly GCA_013400655.1). NCBI lineage: Eukaryota > Metazoa > Chordata > Aves > Passeriformes > Timaliidae > Mystacornis > Mystacornis crossleyi. Next base: position 28,421 of record VYZQ01002838.1, on the reverse strand, counting down.
AAAAAAAGAAAAAAAAGCACACAGGGCATTGCATTCTCTGTACAGACATTGGGAGTTTTATGTTGAACCACATGTGAAAAAGATATCTAGTGTTAGTATATGCAAACAGCTTTATTTAGATATAGATTTTTTAATTAGTATTTGCACTATCTTGGAAAGACAGAGGATTGAGGATCCTGCCAGTTCTTAACAAAAAGAGCAGATTTGCTATCAGACAAACACACTCTCGTTTACAAACTCTAAACTGAAAACTGCACATAAGGAATGGTTTTGCTCACAATCAAATTACTGGTCATTTATCACATTTCTGTAGTAACTAAATTTCATTTTCTAATTTTTTTTGTGTCTCCTGATTCACTCAAAGCAACAGAGAAATGAGCCACAGAGTCCTGACACGGGATTAATGCATTGGTGTAGGAAATTGGCAAATTTTTAAACTGCTTGAAAGCTCTTTTCTTCCAATCAGACTGGATTGGCAGCCTGTGAACCAAGGACGCACTAAGGACAGCGATTAGAAAAGCGTCAGGAATTATGATTCAGAGAGGTGAATCACCAGCAGCTCCCCTGGGGGGTGGACTTGGGATAAGCATACCCCAACTGCAGCCCTATGCCAGATTACACAACCCCGGGCAGCAAGCACATTTACTTGGAGACAGAACTCAGGTCCTCGTTCCCAATCCTCTCCCGGCGGAACAGCACAAGGCGCCTGCTGCTCTCGCTGGGTTGTTTCCACTTGCAGCCTGAGGTTTCTCGTGCCCAAAGCCCACACACCAGCACGGCCCCGCTGCCAAGCACGCGATGGAGCCCTGGCATGGAAGTTGGACTTGATTTTCTCAAGAGCTGTTTGTTATTCAGCAGCCCCAGATCAGCCAATTTCACTCTGGCTTCACATGGGAAGAGCAGCAGTGGTGTGCTTTAATCCTGGTGTGCTCCATTCCACTCCTTCCACTCTAAACATTACCTTTAGACAGCACAGGCTTTGAGCTTGCCCGACAGTTTTACCTCTAGCAAAAGCACGTCCCAAGCTCAGCACTAGGCCAAATAACCCGCAACGCTTTCAGAAAGTGTGTTTTGTTCCACGGGAAGCTCTAAGACGCGTTTTTATGAGGGTCCTTTGAACCACGGGTGTGCAAACAGGGAGAGAAATTCTGCAGCCCGCACTTGAAGACAGGCGATGGCTTTTTGCTCAAGCAGGATCAGTGGAATTCGGCCTGCAGTGCTTCCTCCAAGCAGCCATCTGATCTCATGACTAAGTGCACGCAGAGCAGTGGGGGTGGTGGGAAGGAAGAGATGCAGGAAGATGGAGCTCTTCTAGTAAACATCTGAGCAGTCTGGAATCAAGGCTGCACTATTAAAGTGAAGCCACTGCTGGTTTTCCAGTATCTCCCTCTCTGTTTATCTCAGTTGCCATGGCTCTCACTTGAATCATCTGCACAAATTGCATACACATGTCCCGGGCCACATTATTTCCACTCGCTCCACAGCTCCAGATCAACTTTCACTCACCTGGCAGCCGCTCGTGCCAAGCAGTGTCATCGTGGCCAGCAACGGAGCGCTGCTTCACGGACACCCCTGAACTTGGAAAACGATGGCAGTTATTTCAAAAAAGGCTGGTTAATATTTCAGGAATTGCAGAAAAGGGAAAGAACTCAGAAAAAACGGCCTCATGCTATCCTTCACAACCTGGGTTCCAAGAGAGTTGAGTCTCCAGTGTTGACACAACCAAGAGCTCTTCTGGGGCAGCTGGAGCAGGCCAGCTTTGAGCTGCTGAAGCTGCTCCCCTGCTCCTCCAGTGTATGAGCAAGATTGAAAGGAATGGAGTCAACATTCATCTCCCTGGCACATCAAGCTATCTAAATAATCCGACATATTGTCCTCTGGCTATGGTTGTGTGCCTTGTGTCCCGATCCAAACTTGTGTACACGATCCAAAATTAGGTACCAGCCTACTGGAAGAGGGTCAGAGCCTTGGTGCTGCTGATCCACAGCTCTCAGAAATACACTGTATTGTGTTGGAAACTCGGAGCTTGACAAGGTAACCCTAAAGCATCCCACACCCGCAGCAATAAAGATGTATTTTCTGAGTGGTTCTCATTGCATCAGAGAATTTACAGAAGGGAACCACGCCCTGCCTTAAACACAGAGCATGAAAACCAAGCTCTACCACTGCTGCCATGTCAAAATCAGGAATATGGAAGATTTCTGCCCCCTCCTCCCCCTTCCATCCTCTCCAGACCATTAGGAGTCAGAAGGCAAGAGCTGACGCTGTCTGAAAGCGGCAGCTGAGGCAGCGCTGCAGACAGGATCCTCTGCCCAGACAGAGAATCTGCTGCTGCTGGAGACAGAAAGACGGCTTAGAGAGACTGCTGTCCTCCTGTGTCAGAGACAGACAGCAGACATCCAATCACCAGGACAGGCTGCTGCAGCTCAGGTTGCACAAAAACAAGCATCCCTCAGAGCTTGTTTTGGGAATGACTTTTTGTCTGGAACCGAGCAAGATGGAAACATAAGAGGACTGCTGTCGTGGTTTCAGAAGCTGGATTTCACCTGCGCCCAGCCCTCAGCTCAGGGAAATCTCGCTCACCCAGCCAGTGCTGTGCAGGTACCTGTACTCCCTGGTCACACAGCTCAGAAACAGCTCCGAGGTATCATGATGCTGGAAATCATTTTCTGTAACACCAATGTTCGCACCCATGGAATGCAAGGAATAAGCAAAATACAACAAGGAAACTTCCACTGTAGTGTTTAATTGAAATACTGTAATGTTTTAATCAAGTTTGTATAAGGTGAGGAGCAGGCCTAACGTCAAAATCTCTCTGTTGCCTTCAGCAATCCCATTAAGCTGGTTTTATTCCAGGGGAAACTAGCCTTTACCAGGTTTTCTTTCTGTTTTATAATCCTGGGATACAGCTGCAAATTAATAAAAGAACCACTAAAAGGGACATGCTTTGGTTGTGGCCTTGGCAGTGCAGGGTTAATGACTGCACTTGAGCTTGGAGGGCTTTTCCAACCTCAACAATTCCATAATTCTGTGAAAAGCACGAGTGCTTTGACTTTACTGGGTACCTCCACAATTCTGCACTGAACTGAACACAACACAAATTATCTCACTTTGCAGCACACCGGATTTCAGAACCCAAGAAAATTGATCCCAAATTCTTGAGACTACTGATTTGCTTCAGGACTATAGCTGCTAGAAAGGTTCTCCTGCCACCAGCAGCATGAAATCCACTAAAATAGTTTAATACTAGCTGGGTTCATGAATGTTTCAACAGGCAAAGTGTTGCCACAGAGCAGTACAAAAAGAGCAAACTTAATTTTTTCATTTTATTTTACTGCTCTGACATTCTGGGAGAATTTTGCCAGATTTGAATGGAAAGAGAAGACAAAGTGGAATGATTCAATGAGGATATTCTGTGGTTAGTCCAGTACAACATATATGCTGGTCTGACCGGCTTCTACCGTGCAGGAAGATTGACAGATGAGCTTTCCCTGCTTCTCCCTCTATTCCTGGATTAAATTGGCTGCAAGTTATTAGGTGTGGACCAGCTACCACGCAGGCACTACCCAGGAAACCTGCCTGAAACATATTTTCTTCACTTGAAAAAAGGCCAGCTAACAGATTCACTGTCTAGAATAAATTAGCAAAAACCTCACCAGCACCAGGATTGTGCCTTTCCATGGAAAGATGAGCAGCATGGCCTCAACAACCTTTAAGACGCTGCTCACAAGGTGTGAACGAGTGGATATGTGTCACCGCGGTGACAACCTGAGACACACTGAAGTGATGGAGACCTGCCATTTACGGCATTTGACTGCTCCACAAAAAAGCTCTACCAGCACATGATATTCCAGGGAGCGATTTAATGAGAACTGATAACACGGTATTTAGAGCAAACTGGCATTGAGGAGCTGAATCCCTGCACTCCACATGCAAACAAATCCTTGAACTGCATCCTCCTTTACTCTGACATTTGCTGTGGAGAAACACAGAGTGGTCAGTTGAGCTCAAACCTTCCCTTTAGTGGTGATGATTTTATTTTAAAAGACTGTCACCAAGTGGCAGAGCTCCGAACGGCTGCACGGGGTCAGCAGAGCTGCAAACACACCATCAGCTGGAGCAAGACAACCAAAAATCCGCTGTCCCAAGACATCTCAGCACACTGAGGGAAATATCGGGATAGGTCATGCAACTAAACCAAAATAATCCATGGAAAAAAAAATCTTGGAAGGAAACTTCAAATACTGCGAGGTTTGTTCGTTCAGTATAAAACCTGGTAGATTCAGTTTCTGATCCTTTCCTTTGAAGCACAAAAATCACTGACAACAAAGCCTGATGACACTGTTTCATGTGAAACAGCCACCCTGGGGGCTGTAAAACAAAAAGAAAGAAAGACACAGCCTCCCACTTTAATCTGCAGTTTGAGTCAAAATGCAATGTTTTATAACTGTCATGAAGTGATACAAGTTATTTTTAACTATTATACTTAGTGTTTTCCCAAAGCACTACAAAAAGGCAATTTTTAAGAGTACATACATCTACGCAAAGCAGGCATTTGAGGATTCATCTATTAATCAAGCTGGAGCCTGGCTGGTGGAGCTGATAGCAAACTGCACTAGCACTGTGCTCACAGGGATGGGAGACTCCTCAGCTGCATCAGGCACACTGTGACCCCTGCAGGAAGGACAGGATCGATTTGTTTCACCCCATACCTGTGAGTAGCCATCCGCACTACAGCGGTAGCCAGGCTGCGACTTTTGTTACTCCTCCAAGCAAAACGCCACAGTTTCTCTTTAAATTGCTTATAATCTTAATTCATTTGAAGTTGTGATTTCCCTACATGTAACTGAAGGTGAGCAAAGACAGGGAAGGGCACTGCCAGGAACCACCAAGATTTACATCAACAAGAACCAATTTTTGTGGGTTACTGCCTATACACAGACTACATCCAGAGAGCAGAGACCATCAGAGCACACTGATGGCACACGTGATACCCAAGTAGTCTCTTGACAACTGCTGTCAGTGCTTTAGAAAGACCTTTGATGCACCATCATTAAAGCTACATCAGCTCTCTGCATCTAAACTTGCAGCAAATCACAGAATCACAGAATATCCTGAGCTGGAAAGGACCCGTAAAGGTCATCAAGTCCTGAAGCTTGGAGATAATTTAGGCTACCTGTGCCTGCTTTCCTGTTACAAACTTGCCTTCCGGTTTATGTGGGGAGTAAACTGAGTTAACATGGAATTTTCTTTGCACTCTCTATTCATTACCCAGAAATCCAGAACAGTGTTAAAGATCTGGGAAGATTTTCAAGAGTAAATTGGAGGTAGTGACTTTCCTGCAAGCATCCCAGCACACAGCTGATGTTTATTTAGGCCCACTATCGGGTTTTCTCTTCAATCAACAAAATTTCCCCGTCTCTCAGAAGTTACAGAAGTTTGACAGATTTCCATCTTCTGTTCCAGGCTGGCAGGCCCAGCTGCAATGGGCCTGGATTCACCAGCCACCCACGAAGGAATTGCTCTGAACAGTACAAAGAGAAGACGGTGCCGCATCTCTTCGGCAGCTGACAGAGTAGTTAAAAACAGCATCACCTGAGAGAGGAAAACATCAAATCTGCAAACTGGAGCCTCTGCGCTTCTGCTGTAGCTGCGCAGTGCAGGGGAAGACGCCGTCTGCCAGGCTGAATGAAGCCTGGTATTTGTTACAGCACAGCACACCTCCTGCCAGGGCTGGGAACAGGTCGATTTAGCTGCCCCTTGGCTGCTTCCAGCTCCGGAGTTGGCTGCCACAGCCGCAGGGAACCCATCAGACCCACACTCCAGGGCAGTGACACAGACGGGGACATCTGCGGATTCCGGACGTTGGGAGCACCAAGGAACCCAACTCGTCCCACAGAGCCCACAAAACAATGATTCCACTTTACTAATAGCTTTCCTCTAGATCCCAAAAATGATGCAGAAGAAACAGCCGCCAGCCACTCCCTGAAATAACCCATCATTTCCACCATCCTTCTTGTCTCTCAAAAAAATAAATCCTCCTGCCATAGCAAACTGATCTGGAAGCTTTACAGCTCCTGGAGGAAATCTTGCCTCATGCCTAGAGACCTTTAAAAAAGCACTGGCAGCAGAATAAATTATTTACAGTACTATTTCTGACAATACCATCTCCATAAATGATACAAGATTGAAGGGTTTAAAACTGTGTGCGTGTGGCATAGGGCCCAAGCATGTGTCTGATAGAAATATTGATTAACTCGATTTCTACAGACTCTGTAAACAGTCTGATGAAAACAGAAACTGCAAGTACATTTTTTATTCCTTTACTGTAAAGTAGGACAAAGCAATCGCTCCACCCATTCAAACTAAGCCAACTTAAAGCGTTTTCGGACATTTACAAAATTGTTTTCCCTTTAAAGCAATCCAATCTGCATGTTGTTTACCTGATTCTAATTCACAACTTATTCCATTTCCCCAGAATAACTCAGTCAGTCGAGGCTTCTGGCTTGCAGCAAGGTTCCTGCTGTTTACTTAAGTTTTCCAGCTGGGTTGAATGATATGCAAAGAGGTCTGAGGACTTGCTGGAGGTCATACAGAGAGGAAAGTCAGTTGGCTCCGCTGGCGTAATAGCCCTGCACTTTTACAGCTCCCAGGACTTTGCTCTAAGCACCAGGCTAACCTTCTCATCAAAAGATACTAAATCTGTTCTCAACATTTCAAACATTCCCCGGTTCCTAGGAAAAGGCACTTCCCTCCATGAAGAGTTTGAAGCAACCCCGCTAAAGGGCGCGATGAAAATCTGAAGGCACTGAGTGCACATGCTCACAATTAGAAAATTCAGTGGAAACTGCCAATGTGCAGTTTTCCATTTTCAACAGCAGAATTTCAAACTTACTTAGGCGAGCAATATAAAAGACAGGAAACTGCAGGGGATGTTTAAATAGAGCCTGCCTGAATATTTTGCTTAAAGGAACTATTTTCATTTTGGATAGAATTTACAGGGCAAAACATCCCAGGCAATCTATAATGGCCATCAGCCTTCAATTCATCCCAGTCTGGGCTCCCTGCACAGCCAAGGACAATCCGATGAATTTCCCGATGCCTCTGTTCCTGCAGAGCCACAAGGAAGGTAGGGAGTGCCCCCTCAGGTCTTCTCAGCCCTACGATTCCACCAGGATAAACTGGTCTGCTGAGCAGGGCTCTGGAGCACTGCAGTGGCTGCAGAGCTTTTGGTTTGTGATGTTTGGTGGTGCTGTCCCAGAGCAGCACCAGGGACAACAACCACTGGAAGAGCAATTCACCTCTCTCGTGCCACTGCAAATGTGCTTGACATAAACAATGCCCCCCAAAGCACTGACAAGACAAAAGCAAGGGCTGTAAACTCCTATTTGAACACAGCACTGACACTTAGAGAGATTAACAATGATATTTTGGAGAAAAGGCATTTTGCTAGCAATTCAACATCCACTCCCATCCACTGGGGCAGAACCATTACAATCCATTCTCCAAGAACGGCAAGGCTCTTCAGCAGAAGACCTTCCCACTTCATCGTTTGACCCCAACAAGCCTCCTGCCCTTCAACATTTATACTTCTATCATCTAAAACCCACTGATTTTCACTTCTAAGCTCTTCAAATTCATGCCCTGATGTTCCTCAGTTAGTCTTCTCTTCCATCCCAGAATAATTCAGGCAATTGTACTTCTGAGATCTGCTCTGCCAGCTCAGCTGTTCTAATGCCCTGTGGCTCCTCAGCCCTTTCTTTTGCTCTTCCATTGCACCAAAATTGCATCAGCTCCCATTTCTCAGTTTAGTATTCTTTAAACTTTCTTCTTCTTTTCAACCTTCACAGTTTATTCTCTTTATTTTCTCCCAGTGTTCCTCTCCCTCTATTCTCCTAATGGACATCTCCAATTAAACCTTAATTATATCTCGTACCAGCAGCTGTTCTCAGGCTGATGAGCACACTCTAGAAGAAAACCCAAGGCAAAAGGTCTTGCCTGTTAGACACTTTGCTATAATCTAAAGGTCACACGTACAGACACATAACCCAGTAATTTACACTTACTCCAGCATTACAGATTTCTTTTTCTGTTTAAATTACTCCAGAAGAGGTTACCCTACCCTTAACAAGGTTAAGTATCTTTGCACGGTGAAGATTGCACATGTCTAAAGCTTGGCAAGCTGTGCTGCTGGGACAGCAGTGCTGGCTGGCCGGTTTTGCACATCAGTCAGAGGATGAGTCTTTTCCAGGTGCCATCCCCTCCTGACACAGCATTCCTGCTGTGCCGTGGTGGGCTCAGGCCCTGAGCTGCTCTCTTGGCTCCAGGCACACAGCTAAGCAGGCCTCAGGTCTGGCTCTGGGGTTACCACGGTTCTCCAGCCTGACCATGAACCAGCCCGCACAGGGGGTGGGGATGGAGAAGCCAAGTTATGCCAGGAATGAGCCCGGGGAATGCAGCAGAGGTCACATTGCAGAGCGGGTACCGACACATGCCGCTCGTTCCAGCCCGCAGCTCCTGGAGGGAGGGCTCTCCCAAAGCCTGGGAAACTGGCAGTGGGCGATGACCTGCACCCACTGGATCCTCATCCTGCTTAGCATATGCCAAATACAATAAGACGCATTAAGTCAAGTCTCTGCTCTACCCAGCGCATGATGTGATTGGCAAAATAACCTTTTTTCCCCCTCTAATTCTGCTGATAATATGTAATTCTGTTCATCCCTTTAGCCTTAGCCAAATATTTATGTCAAGCTGGGAAAAAAATGCCAGGCACAGAGCAGGGGGCGGAGGGAAAGCAATCTAGAAAAGGCTTATAAACCAATTTCAGTGCGTAAAGAACTAACTTCTGCACAGTCATACTCAGATTAACAATCAGGTCCCTATGCTGGCCATTCCTTTTTTTAATTAACCTTCATCAGGTTAAACAGCCCAAGACAATGCTTTTAGATGATCAATAAGCCTAGGTGCTAATTCCATACACACAGCACAAATGTTTTACTGGGTTAGGATAAAATCTTAATTGCTTGTTAGACACAGCAACTGCCTGCTAGTGGGGGGCAGATGGACCCTAAAATACTCATGATCCCACACATTCATGGATACTCCAGCCTGCCTGAACTGCATTCGATTCTTCAGTCACACTGCTGCTCCCAGGCAGGGATCTAACACATACATCACTTCTAACACCCGGTTCTGGATGAATGGGAAAATTCATTATTCATTTAATTCTAAGTAACAGCCAAATGGCCCAGTCATCAGCAGAGTGCCCCAATGCTGTGCCAACACAGATGAGGAACAGCTTCTCTCTCATGCCAAGGGCTCAGCACTGTAGCTCTTGGGGTAAGAATATGCCATCATTTTCTTAGGAGGTTCAAAAGCAAAAGCAAAGCCATAAATTATTTTCTAATTGTTTAGCAGCGAACAAAGGCAAAATGGGCCTGCTGTGTCGCAACTCTTCCAAAGGCACACGTGAATAAACAGGACTGCTGGAAGCCTAACAAACTGACAGCCCATCCCAGGGAACACAAAGAGGAATGTTTGCCTAAACACTGTCTTTCAGCAAGACTGTAATCAAAGGAAAAGAAACATGTATGATAAGAAAGATTCCTGGTGGTTCTGGCACAGTGATTATTCTCTACGTAACTGGGAAAGTTTGGAAACGCTTGACTACACTGTTCTGATGGCATGCTTTCCAAAAACGCTAAAAACCCAAATGGAGTAGTTCAAACAGCAAACAAGGCCCCAAACCAGTTACTAAACCAAAGCACTACAGATTGACAGGAAAAAAAAAACCCATACATTTCTTCACATTTTCTGCACTATGAATGAGGAGAGAATGGAAGCCTGTGCAGATACCTGGTATTAGCCTGTCCAAAGGGCAGGGGTATAACTATTACAAGTTGAAATAATCCACTTGCTTTTATGGAGGAGTCAAACAAAAAGGCAGAGAGGGGAGCTCCAGCTGCACGTCTCAGCAGGGACAGGACTGGGCAATGTGACACCGTCAGGTATTGTGGCCTGAACATTGGTGCTCCTGTGAGAAGCCCAGGAGGTCCGTATTTGATGGCTTTGAAACTGATCCACGAGCTCTGCTAGGTTTGCAGGAAATCAAAGAGGCAGAAAGATCACGGAAACAGGAAAAAAAGTCAGGAAGAGCGATAATACCAGTCAAAACAAGTGAGTAATAGAAAGAGAGGAGGATAAACTGGCCTTCTCCTTCCTAGAGAAGCAGGAAGATCTTGCTTAAAAGCTTCTTACAACTATGGGAGCACCATTTCAAAATCCTACCAAAAGACAGCATGTCCTGAGAAAATAATGTTCTCCTCAGAGGAAGATGAGTCCAGTCAAAATTGCTCCTGAAAACCCAAGGATCATTGGTGTACTGCCCATCAGCTCTCCCCTAGGGACAGCAGGCTGCAGGGAAAGGATTTACCTTGGTACAACTCACCTGTGCAAGGGAAAGGCAGCACAGCCTCTGCACACGGTTTGGGGTTAAATACAAGTTAATACCGTTTATCTGAACTAGGCCAGAGGCAGCTGTGGGATATAATGAGATTGTGACGGAAAGAAATGCACAGCCTGAACTTCTAAGCCACAAAACTGAGCTAAGCCAACAATTCATTAGTTACTTTTTCTAAAACTGGGAGGGGGAGGAATATCTACTGAAGTATGAGCTAGATCACTCAGCAGGTATTTCTCAGATTCATGGGAATAAAACATCCTGCAAGGCATTATTAATGTTTATTATGTAGGTCTGTTACAGCACCGTTTATCACCAGCTATCTTCAACAGGCTCAACACCCCAGCCGGAATTAGCCTGGAGTTTTCCAGAAAACAAAACACGAGGGTGCACAGCCTGAAGGGGATCTCCCCAGGGCAGGGCTGTGTCACTGCTCCAGCAGTGAAGTGCAGGCTGGCACTCCGCAGACTGACACCCACAGAACCCCCAAAATGCCCCCACGTGTAAGAGTCTATCAGTGAAAGGAAAAGAAATGCATAACCCCTTTCATCAGTCATGTTGACAAATCAGAAATAACTCAAGGTATCTTAATTAAAAAGACTAAAATTCACTTTCGTGGCTCTCTGGGAGTTGTCAGAAGGGAATCAATCCTTCAAGGTAAAGGAATGAGCTGGTTTAGGTTCATAGGGATGGTAAAGGGGCAACAAATGCTGATTTTAAGTCGATAAAAACATTTTAATCAATCATTCTTAAGAATAAATTTTTATTTCTACAATGTCATTTTATTTTCAAGATGTTTGCTGTCCTGTAACAACTGAAATAAAGAGATCACCCTGAATTTTCCCACTAGCACCCACAAGCCCTCAAGCAGACATCCCAAACCCATATATACCCTGAGTTATTAAACCAACAGTCACAGCACATTTAAGAACTCCTTGCATAAAAGCCCTATTGAAGGCAGTTCTGCAGGGGGACCCTGCACGCTGACCCCAGGCAGATGTGGCTTCCCTGGCCTGAAATGGAGAGGTCCGGCATAAAAAGGTGTTTTGTCCAGGAGGCAGAGAAACGCCCCTACCCAAAACGCCCCTCCTACATCAGGCAGCTCGGCGACAGCAGTGCTTTAAGGCACTCACAGAGTGAAACAGCCGTAGGAAAGCCTGCTCAAGCCTCCCCAGAGCAAACAGGGATTCCACCAGCCGCCCAGGAAAGATCTAATATAAGCTGTAAAACTAATTTCCGGCTTCGAACAGGGAGCCGGCTCCTCTGTATCTCTCTAATTGAGCACGAGAGCAAGCCGTGGGGACAGGAGAGGGAACCTGCTCTTGTCCTCTCCCAGGTAATGACATGATGGCAGAGCGTTTCCATCAGCTCCCCAGACTGCCAGAGCACCATTCATCAGGAGAATGGACCAGGAGAACAATCAGAAATCCATTAGCAAGCTGCTGCTCCGCCTGAACTCCCGATCAAATGTCACAGCGCTGAATGGCTTCTGTTGCTCGAGAGGACGGAAGCATCAGGGAATTGTTCCAAGGCAATAAAGATATTATTACAATTTTTAGCTTATATTAGCATGCGGGCAACCATTTGCAATCTACGTTGTGCCCTTAGGGGAGTTTCTCAAATCCGGGACAAGAGCTTCCCGAGTAATTAAAATGGAAAGAGATCTCCTCCGGTACCACCAACTGGCACCACAAGGAAAGCAGTGGGGAGAAGGAAAAGCTGGAGACCGAGGGAGCGCTGCCGGATGGTTGTGATCGGTGCTTTTACTGCCTCTGTGCAGCAGCCAGGGCTCAACTAGGAAACACTGCAAACTTGCAAGAAAATAGCAAGAATTACCAACGCTGCTGTTTACTAGCAGGGGAGTGACCCCACAGGAATACATCAGCTCAGCAGCAGCATTTCACTCTGCTCTTCTGCAGGCTCAGTCCTGCTCGGAGTAACGCTTCGTTGTCCACCTGTCACGGCAGGAGGCAGAGCCAAAACCAATCTGCTCAGAATCTACCCGAGTTACTTCTTCCCTCAGATGAAGAGTGATCAGCCCATTTAAAAAGCAATGCAAATAACCAGGTTCATAAATACGTTTATCCATTAAAGAGTCTGCACCATCTCTCTGCAATGTTATTTACGTGTCTGAAAGCTGTTATCCGAGCTATTATCCAGCACAGAGACTAGAAAAAGATATTCTGAGTGTATTAGCAGCATATTGAAATGATTTGTGCAGATTCCTTCCACTCAGATACTGTTGATGCTTGAAATATAATGAAGAGTCTCAGACAGGAAACTTGCACATGTACTGCAAGCAGGGAAAAAGCAATAATTAAAAAAAAATTAGGAATTCTCCAGTGCAAATATTTCCAACTGCAAACTGATTCTCATTATCTTTCATCTGCCAGAAAAACAAATTAAAATATCAATCAAATGTAGTGATCCAGGTAAAAGTCTTAAACTGCATCTCTGGTTCAATAACAGCAATTACTGTGTCACCATTCTCAACTCGTTGAGCTCCTCAAATGACATCAGAAATGACTACGGAAATAACTCAACAGAAAATCTAAAAAAAATCTGTCATCTACAAGACCTGAATTACATTTAAACAATGACATTTTTGTCTCCAAAACAGGTAACAGCAAAATGAAATTAAGGTTGTCAGCATTGCCGTTATGAAATGTTAGCCATAAAAACTCCTACTGTAGAGTTTTCATTTGGTTTATTTACTAGAATTTTTCTTTTTTTTCCAAGAGAAAATCAGTCTGGAGCTTTGAAGTGTGTGAAAACAACGTGTCAGTATCAGATCGTGGAGGAGGAAAGGCTGTTGAGCACGGCTGAGAGACACTTACTGTGACACTGCAAGTCCACCGTGGGTACAGTGTTTGTTTTACACCAGGGTACGGAGCCATCACGAGTTACACCCAGGAGAAGATCTTAAAGCTCTGTTTGTTTTCCACCAAGACAAGAGGAAATGCATATCCAGCAAAAGAACACCTGGATCCACGCGAATCCCGGCAACTTTCCTTCGTCTGCACGGATCAGACCATACACATAAAAATTAAAATACTGTCAAATAATGGAAAGTACTAGAACTAGTGGCAAAACTCTTCCTGTAACGTGCAAGTCCAGGCCTATCTGTAGTCCCGGTGCTCTACAAGTTGAGATTTCCTAAGGAAATTCCCTACAGCAATTCCTCCAATATTATCTTTATTCTGGAAAAGCCACTCAGGGGCTATTCAGACTCTGATCCCTCCTATACCAACTGTTAGCTGAGCGTGAATCTTCTTTAAAACAATAGTTAAGCATCAGTGGAGGAGGGGGAATTTCCTTACTGGTCCGAGGTCCGTGTTTTTCCCATTGCCCATCCTGGCAGGGATCAGCCATCCCAGGCATCCAAGGACTGTGGTGTGGCTGCGACCAGATGAGCTGAGCTATTAGTTATGGCCCACTTCCTACAGGACAGATGTCCTCCCTGCGGTCCATAAGCACGGCCATCAGCCTTGCCGACAGCATCAGCAGCTGGGGAAGTGGGCAGGACACACTGAAATGCCCTTTCTCTCCCTAAAATGGCCAGAACCCTTCCCCCAGGCACCAGAGCCACGCTCTCACTGTCACTGCCTGTAGATCTTCGGGGACTCCTCTGCTAGGGTGACAGGGACTCTTCAAGCTGACACCTTTTGAAGTGCTACGTTCCTGTAAATAAGTAGTTTTTTTAAGAACGAATTAGTTGAGCATATTCTATGAAGTTATTTCATTTGTTTTTGCTCCTGTTCATTTATTCCAATCTGCTGCACCTTCCCTTGGAGAGGTTATTAAATGCTCTGCTAATGGGCGCCAGCACTCGTTTAATTCTTCCTAATGAATGTATGAGTGAGTAGTGGAAGCTATTATGTAGGGCTTAATAAAGGGCGGGAAGGAATTTCCTAAAATTTATTGCCACAGGCTGCTGCTTGAAGATAAAATAAATGGTAATTGCTTGGAACAGGAAAGAGGAGGATGATAAAATGTCCCCAGACATAACGTAAAAAAAATACCAAGTGCTCCCAACCAAAATCTCAAAGCCCGAAGGATCATGAAGGCAAGATGGCCTCCTCCAGCTTTAGCTTTTTGATAATCCTTAAGACTTTTCCTTTGAATATGGATGCCAAAGGATGAACTCGATCTCAGCTGGAATGGTTATTTTATGACACAAAAAGACATATTAAAAAAAGGCATTAATTCAGACTGCATCTCATGAAAATAATATTTGTAGGAAAGAGACAGTGTAAAGGCAATGGAAAGACAATGTTTCTGGACTATTGAGTCCAGCAATACAATTTTCCCTAAAATACAGGCTTTGCAAAATGAAGGAGACTCACATAACACTTTGCTACAATTACATTTCTTCTTTCCCATTGCTGTGTTGGTCAGGGTTCATGGAAGAAGAGAAACTGCCGAGACGCGAACTTGTGCATTGTTTCTTCAATTTCTGCAACTGTTTGTTAAAAGAGATAAAAATCTGCAGGCTGGATGTGAAAAAGTGTCTGAACTGGAAGCCCCGAGTGTCTGTCCTGCTCCAAAGTGCTGCAATCACCCCCAGCCTCCTGGCAAGCTGCAGGTCAGGCCTCAACAACTGGCGAGAACAAAGTGGAAATCTAAGCCCCATCCCCTGTAATTGCAGTGTAGCAGAAAAACACAGGTTTTCAAAACAAAGCTTCTTGTTGTAACTCTCAACAGCCTCCTGTCCACATAATCCTTCAGGCTTCGTTCAGACTGAGGGATGCAGTCATAAAGATGAGTTTGGCTACAAACTTTGATCCCTCTCTTCAAGGAAGCTAAAAGTTTCCCAAGAACAAGTCTGATTTTCTGGTTCCACTGAGCTGTTGGAGGTGGTATTTTGCACCTTAGAGACTGCAAGAGTGTTTTCTACCATCAGGCTGCTCAGGAGTTACACCAACTTGCACGTTTAATTACAAAAGCAGTGATCAATAGCTCAAGGGTCACAGGCTGTGGGAGAGAAGAGCAGGGATGTCAGAGATGTCTGGATGTCACCTTACGCGAGTGCCACCGGCCTTTCAAGTCCAGCTGTCCCAAAAAAGACACTGCCAATCTCTAAGGACCATCTTCCCAAAATGCAGCAAGAAGGAACAAGCATAGAAAGATGCCAAAATATCAATTTGAGTGGGCAAAGCAGCCATCTCCCTTTACTTAAAGGTGCAGAAAGAAAGAAATGCTATTTTCAACAGCAAGCTAATATATCCAAGAACCTAAAAGCTGACCTGAGAAGAAAAACAAGATTAGGTTTGCTCTGTTTTGCTGCTTTGGGTAGACAAAGCCCCTCTCAGAAAACCACCATTTTTCATGCCAGCTTTAACCATCTTAAAACCAGGGGAAAAAAGGATAAAATCCAATTTTTCTTTCTTAAATCCTTGGCAGGTCACCTGCAGGAACAGGCCAGCAGCTTTTCTAGCAGGCAGTAAGAAATTATTGCTTTCTTTTCTAAACAAAGATTTCAGTTGCTTCAGCTCAACAGCAGGATTTCCATCGTCTTACACAATACAAAGCAATCACTCAACCTGCAAGAGCATCCAATTTGAAAATGGGCAGTTGTTTCTCCAGGAGAAGAAGCAACAATTTGATAGAGACAAAGAAAACCAACAATAAACAACCCCAAAATAATCAAAACAAATAAAAATAATCAGCTTTAGCACACTGGAAGACAAAAGGTGAGCAGTTACAAGATGAGTGAAATATCAGGGAATATACAACACAGATTTTGAAGGATAAAAAAGGACCAAATTTGGGTGGCTACAGAATAGGCACCTAGTAGAGAGCATTATCCAGGAAGAGTTTAATCTTCCCCCACTCCAATGAATAAATCAAAGCCAAATAAACGTGCACAGCATTCCATTTTGGCATCAATACCCATACAAAAGGCAGAGTTTCCAATTTAAACCAGCAAACACAAACTATTCCATCTCTGAGGACCTTCAAGCACTTCCACACTTTTAACCCTCTTCCCCTCCTGTGAAGAAATCTTATTACCGATTTATATGGGTTATAGAGCAAGAAGTTGCAGCTTTATGATGATAAAGAACATAAAGATAAAGGATCTGGTTTTGACTTAGGAACAATCCAAGCAGTTGTTAACTACCCGTGATGCTGTTCCCTGCTGCAAGGAATAACACAGCATTTCACCTGCCTCAGCACCAGTGCATCCCTGGAATCACTCCCTACACAAACCTCAATTGCCCAGCCTGAAAATATACATTTTACGTATCCAAGGACAATCCCAGCACTGAGGGGAAATTATTGAAAAAAAATCTCAATTATTCTTTGCAACACAACCCTGATGTCAGGAGCAAAGAAAAAGCTGCTTTCCTTTGCTCTGCTTTGCTCTGCTTTTGGTAGCACATCGTGACAGTGTGCAAGAGCCAGATGTGGGAGGAAGAGTGGAGGTGGCACAGGGAAAGCAGGACCCGAGGTGGCTGTCGCGGTTTATCCGTGGTCTCACAGTAACAGGAGCTCTGTCACCCAGGCTGGCTCGCAGCCGCCCCCGCAGCAGGAAGCAGCAGAAGAGCCCCGGAGAAGCTGTGAACATTTCCATGGCTCTCCTCCCCCATCCCCGTTATCTGCTTTTACTTGTGCGTCTCATAAAACGCCCCCAGGCCAACCCCTGGCAAGGCCAGCTCCTCAAGCCAAAGCTTCATAAAACATCCCAGGTAGGATCCCAGCCTAAAAGCAATTCCCTCACCACAGCCGCAAACCTTGGATGCTCAGATTGACATGTCAGCCTCTGAAATCAGGAGTCAGGACGGGTGATTTGTACTCCAGAGGAGTCAGAAGAGCTGCATGGCACGAGGAGGTGAATTCCAACATCCCTGGCTCCAGCAGGGCTTTGTTTGGGCAGGAGCTGCATTCATACGGCTCGGCCCCACCACAACATCGAGTCAAGGTGGAGGTGCACTGACAGAACTTCGTAGCAAAAGCTCTCCCACAGACCTCCTCCTCCACCCCTTTTTTTGCCTAAAGTATTGCACTCAGATTGGTTTTTTTAAACACGTTTTTTCATGGGGAGAGAGGCTCAAGGGGAAGTGTCCAACATAGTCTAATCCAGTTTGTTGTAGTCTAAAGAAATCCACTTGTTTGGCTTTGCATTCAGCATCCTTGTGATAATAGTTTTTAATAGCACTGCTTATTTGGATCCATTTAAAATAAATCAGAATTTGGTTGCAAGTCAGGAATGCATCCTGCAATTACCTTTTGAGTAAGCCCTTACTCTCCAGAGGAGGCTGCGGAGCTCCCCTGGACTCATCCCTTATGGATCCTGCACAAATGGACGCCTCCACACGGCTGACCACGGATACAAACAGAACACGCTGCAGCAAGATAAAGAGAATTCAAATCCAAGTGTGATTGTGTAAGACTGTCATAAAGAGGTCTCGGAGCAGACGACAGCACCTTTACTTGCAAAGGGTTAGTTTTACTCCTAAAAATTTTAGAAGTTAGTACATTTTTAAAATTCAGCTGCTAGCAATTCCAATTTGAGAATCATAAAAAGTACTATATTAATAATTGAAATGTAAAATGCCTGTCTGATTCACTCCAGCCCTCAGTCCCCCTCCCCAAAGGGCTTGTTTGCCTTAGGGGAGCATTTCACAAGCGCACATCAACTTTCCGAAATACAGCTTCAGCAGATGAAAGCCTCATAACCACAGAAGAGCCGCCGTCCTTCTACATCTGGAATTTAAAAAACTGTGACATCCACGGAGCAATTCAAAGGTAGAATAGCCAAAATATTTCAGCCCAACCAAGCGCTCGGGCTACCACACCGCGTAGTTATTTCCGAAGTGGCTCACCGGCCATCTCCCCATTTCAGCCACAACATCCACCCTTGATCTCCCGGCAGACGCAGTTCCACCACCGTGACTCACGGGCACCGGGGTGAGGCACCCTCAGCACGGCTGATTCAAGACTGGCCACGGCCATGAAACGTGGCTCATTCCAGGGGCTCCGCATCATCCCGCTCCAAGTGCTGCTGAAGCCCACCACTTCCTAATTTGGGAACACTGCAGATGACAGAGAGGTCTGAGCTGGAAAGCAGCTGCTCTGTTGGTGTCTGTGTCTTTCACCTCGGTGTTTTTAATGCCTCTGTAGTTAGGCAGGACTAAATGATGTGGACGCGGCCAACACGATGCAATACTCAATTTTCTGGGAAAAAGTAACCCAAACGAACAATTAGAACATAAACACCTCACTGGATTTGTGCTACTTATTCCCATGACTGGAATGCAAATATTTCAAGTTAACATTTCACGGTTCTTTGAATTCTTACCTGATAATAAATGCAGCACTGATCTATTTTCATTTAATGTTTTTCAAATCCTGTGTTTTTAACCACAATTACAAAGCCACACTGCTGCTCAGTGAAGTTCATGATTCCTCTCAGGAGAGGTTGGCTTATCAACATTGCGGCAGGTCTTCAATGAAATGTCATGCACTGCCTCTGCTTTGCAGAGGCAAAACTGCAGTCACCAAGATGATTATATTAGCATTTTAAGCTAGCATTTGCCTCCGAAAATCCAACTTTTATTATTCTAATTCATCCTTTTGCTTGGCTCAAAATATTACCTGCTTAAGAGGTAGCTGAGCGTGTTTTGCCAACCAGCCACAGCCTTCAGGATTTGGCCCTCTCCAGACCCACTGCTGCAGCAAGTCCAGAATTAACTCCCACATTATGTCTCCAAGTTGTATTTAGCAAGCACGACTACCCACACCATACCTGGTGGTGTACCTGTGGTCATAAAAAGCCTTTTCTATCCCCACTTTTCAGCAAGAGCGAGGTAAAACCCACCAGCAGTTCTCACAGTGAGGGCTAAATTAGACTGAAGTTTCCCCAACACATTTTTTTTCCTAATGACAGGGAATTTGAAAGGTTGAGCAACACTTACACTGTCTTATGCGATCACCTCATAACAATAATTACTACTTAATACCTGAAACATGATAGCACCTCGACATCCAAACCTCAGCGTGGGAGGCACTATTTAGACACAACAGACAATCTGCAGAGCCCAGGGAAATTGCAGCTTCTATATGAACATCAAAAGTATCAAATGATGGGAAGAGCTTTGTCTTCTCTCCAGTTCATTTCCTGTAAAGGACATCTATTTTCTATTAAATAGCTGCACGTTGAGGAAAAAAAATGAATGTATGTAGCAAACACATTTAGTGCAATCTATCAATAAGTCTCGTAAGAAGTAAAGGGTTGATTGCAGAGACTTTTAAATGCAGCTTCTTATCCATCCAGCTAAATATATTAAAGAAGAAATAACAGCTTGGCATTCATTCAAAATTTTTCATTTGAGCTTTCCTAAGTTATTTGCAAACATGAGGTGTAGCCAGACAACAATAGCTCTAATAGCTGTTCCAGTTATTCAGGCTAAAATGGGATGTAGTTTTTAAATGACCATTATGTGTTGTCAGACTTATATAAGGAATGAAAAGAACTTAGAGCCAATGAAAATAATAAAAATAAAACTCCATTCATACATACATATTTATAGCTTAAACTATTTTGCTAGATACACTAAATCATCTTCATCATTATAAAATTCTCCCACCCAAAAGAGATTTGAGTAAAATAAGAGTATTACTAGATTACAGCTTTGCTTTTGTAAGCATTGTTATGACTTCATAACAATTTAACTCCACAATTAGCTCTGAGAGAGCAATTCTGACATTCAGACAGCACCAACTGTGTAAATCACTGTCACAGGCTGAATTTGTTTCCAGATATTCCCTGAGCATCCTTGCCAGAAAAAGCTCACGTTCACAAATGTTGAACTCGATTCTACAAGAGGATTTACCAAATCAATTTTTAAACCGAGAGGAATCTAATAGCTAATATTAATATTAGGAAAGTATTTGTATTTTTAAAAAGTCAGTGCAGCACAACAAAAGAAGCAGGGGAATTAGATCAAATGCAGAAAATATCAAAAAGTGAAAAGGAATGCAGAACTGAAAACGACTTTTTTTTTGAAACAAAGAATGGGCTGAAACGGAGCTTGAGGAGATGACGGAGCAAGATTTTCCCATTAACAGTGAAAGCAAACATCACCTACCAACCTTTTTTTTTTATCAGCAAGCAAGCACACAAAGATTACAGGGTCTAATAGTATCTAAAAAGACTTGACAGCCACTATTTCTGAAATCCATGGTTGTCACTTGTGACCCTGGTTCTCACCATTAAACTTTTGCTTATTTCCGACACGCTTCTCACTGCAGAGATTGTTTTAATCAGAGCAAGTTAGTGAAGAGTCACAGAAGACATCTGGTGGCCAGTGCCCCAAATGACAATTTCATTTGCTTTACACCTCTGTAATAAACCTTAAATTTTAATTAAGTAAATAATTTTAAACACTTTAAATTAATGAAATAATTTTATTCACAAAAATCCAAGTGAAAACAGTTGTGTTTACTGCAGAACAGCCTGTGATAACCCTCGGTGGTCAGGCCAGGAACGGAGAACTTGGGAACAGCCCTTCACCAGGTATGTGAAATGAGGCAGAACCTAACAAGCAGCCTTTGAATTTGGGCAACTTGAACACGAATGACAGAGCAAACATTTCCTGAAAGCCCAAAGAATTTCCTATTTAAAGTTTCCGTGTCCTTATCCCACTACCATTCTCACATTCAGCCTCTGGAAAAACAACCTTGTTTATTCTGGGAACACACACACACACCAATAAAAAAAAGGCCGTGAAATAGCCACCAGTTCCCCCAGGTGTGGATTGGCAGGAGATCAGCTCACTGGGGTCACTACAAAACCGGACAGAGCTCACGTGTGTGTGTTTTGGTGGATTCTGGATGCACAGAGCAAGTGGAATTTCCTCCTCTACAGCGTCAGCATGATGGGAAACACGGGGAACATGCCCAGGTCACTCTGTACTTCCAGCAGAGATGGGCACTGGACAGGGAACAGGCAGCAGGACAGCGAACGGGGGAATCCTGTCCTCCAGCAAGCCTCGCCATGTAAACCCCAGGCATTTAACAGGCAGCAGAGTATGTAATTCAACAGAGTCTTCATCACACATTACTCCCAGTTTCTGAGGCCGTCACTCTCTCTCTGATGCAAATGTGGAGTGCAAACCACAGCAGAAGAAGGTTGAGCCTTTTACTATTTCATGAGCTCTAAGGAAGGACTGGACCAAACAACATTTGCTACTGCTCAGACAGCACTTCAAAGGAGGAATCTGCAGAGAGGCAGACTGGGTACAGCTCAGGCCCTGGGAAGATGTGGCAGGAATAACGCAGGAACTGAAGGCAGCCGAAATGATAAATGCACCAGAATGCCTTAGAAAAGCAGCACTAATGGATAAGCAGCTTCTCGAGGCAGGCAACGTGTAACAATATTGATTCCTTAATACGCACAATGAAACCAAAGTCTTAATGATTAATAATCTGTTGTGAAACTCTATTCATTAGGTAAAAACAGTGCTCAGAGATGACACAACATAAATCAGGCAGTCTCCTCACTCATGAAAGAATGATGAGCTCGCTCGCGTCCATGTAAATTAGCAGCAATCACTCTGCATAAAAGCAAGCTCCTGCTTTTCACAACCCAGCTGGTAACAGCCAGGAAAAAAATGCTGGGAAATAAGAAAAACAACACACACAAAAAAAACCCTAAATCTAATTTCAACACTAATTTCAGAAAGTACTTAAGTGAAAACTAAAGCAAACTGGTATTCAGGACACACTTGCCCCAGCATTACAAGGAGATGTGTGGAAAAGGACTCCTCCCAGAGCACAACACACCATTTTAGCAGAATCACATCAAATTCTGCCACTAGCGTGATGAAACTTCCAGCCATTTCACAAAAATTTATGCTTAATATCTAAGTGCAACACTCACATTAAACACAGAAGTTTAAAGAAAGACCAAAGAACTAAGATCTAAGTAAGAACTAATTTAGTTAAGAACTAAGGAAAGACATTGCCTTAGGCAGCTTTACTCACTAAAATTGAATGTTCATTACCTTTTTGCCCAAGAATCCTCCTTAAACCAATTAAACAGACACTCTGGAAAGCAGATTAATAACCTCTACAGATTGTTTAAATCGATCTTCAATCAACATAGAACAGAGTAAGAGCTGACTGATAAGAGAGTCACGGAAGCAAAGAAGCAAGAGTCCCTCTTGCTTCTGCTGGAACTGCCCTGGATATTCCTACAGCAATGGACTTCTGGGATTCACAACAGAGCTTTTATAAGGAGACTAACTACTTCTCACAGGAATGGCACAGCATGGCTGAACTGAACGCCGCTGGGTGCAGACACTGGTGCTCCTCACACAGCTCCCAACAGACACAGCAGGAAGAGGCAGCCCCTTCCCCCTGACAAAGGAAAAGGAAAGCAAAGTCCAACTGCAGCAATAACTCCAGAAGGTCACTAGTGTTTCAAACATTTCCTTCAGTCCATGTGAATGCAAATCAGAGCGTTTTATACAGCTGAAAGAGCTGGCACCTGCAACACACCCAGTGTCCACTCACACAGTACCGCAGTCACCCAGGTTTTAAACTTTACGGGGTGGATCAAGTACACTGATGGAGCTGCAGGAATGTCCTGGGGATGCTGAAATACTCCCAACAGGGCCCGAAACTCAGGGCAGGGTGCTGTGAACCTTAACTGGACACACCACTGGTACCAGCTGGGTGTTAAGAGCTGGACTAACTCGTGCAGCCCTGCATCCCCACTGCCTGGTGTCAGCTAAGAGCACTCCTCAGCCGCCACCTGCCGAGGCACTGCCGACAGCCCCACCCACACCAGGCCCATCAAAACACTCGCCCGGTTTTATTTATTTCTTGTCTGCTTCACCACAGTTCCTACAGGCACAGCTGGAAACACATCCCTGTTGTTCCAAGGCACAACCCAACAGCATCCCCACCCTGAAGTGACAGTCAACAGCACAAGACTCTCTAAGGCCATTTTCACCTTTCTGCACTCTCACGATTTGCCACGTGCCTGACATTGAGAGCAGCAGGGATGAAACTCAGGATTCTCAACTCTCAGCAACAGGACTGTGTCAACTCCTCACTTTCACGCTGAAGATTTAAACTTTCCAATGTAAAATACTGCGAGTTTGATGGCAAATGTTGAAATGTGCTGAAAGAGATGATCGCCTACAAGGAAAGATTTCTATTCTAACACCGGCAGCTTTCTCTTGCTGTCCTGATTTCCTTCCGTAGCCTTCCTATTAAAAATTGTAAATAAGAAAGCAGAACTAGCATAATCTGTTGATGAAAGCCGAGCATATTAGCAACTGCTACCTATTTGTCATGAAGGAGATCAACTGCTTAAATATGGCAAGTTATCAAAGATTAGTCAGTGCACAAAACAGAACTGCTTTTGCCCAGGAAAGGGATTAGCCTTTGCCCATCATCATCATCATCCACCTCGGTCTGTGGAAAAGCAGTTTAGAAAGTCTTAGGCCTCTTTCCAAACATATTCCAACCATAGATCAAGTTTTGTGGAGGAGCTTCTTAGCAAAACCTAGTGGTATTTGATAACTGGAGCAGGAAAAAATACAGCAAGTGATTTTTATGATGAAAAGGGATATAGTCAGATGCAGTAAACAAATCTGCATTCAGCATGCAGCAGATGTCAGCATTAACCAGGCTAATACTGAGGCACAGTGAAGTTGGATACAGAAGCAATGATCCCAAAAGCTGGGGATAAATCTCTCCTAATAGAGATGGAAATTGAAATTTGGGAGCTGCCAAATCTCCAGCCTAACAATGAAGAAAGTTTTGTCAGTTCAGAATGAAGACCTGAAATACTAAAGGCAGACTCTAAAAAACGGCTCCCAATTAGGCCAGTGCTAACAATCCAATTTCAGGTGAATGGTCTAAAGTGGAGTCCGGAGTAGTAAAGCAGTTTCTTTGAAGTCTCAGGTTTTGCAGCTGGGGAAGCAGAGACAGAGTATAAAAATGCCCTGAGGTACAATGGAAAGAGATAAATGCAGGGGGTTTAAGCACATGGGTTTGAAGAAACAGTTCTAGTATGGAAGGAATCTCATTTAAATCATTACCATGTATGGACAATTGACTAGCTAATAAATGTATATTGCATATAAGGAAGACATATTGAGCTCACATATTGAGCTCACCTGTAGGATAAAGGATAATGAGTACAAAAATCAGACCTTGAAGATCATCTTGTTCCAAAACCCTGCAATGGGCAGGGACACCTTCCACTCCCTCAGATTGCTCAGAGCCCCCTCCAGCCTGGCCTTGGACACTTCCAGGGCTGGGGCAGCCCCAGCTTCTCTGGGCACCCTGTGCCAGGGCCTGCCCACCCTCACAGGGAACAATTTCTTCTGAATGTCCACTCTACCCTCTGTCAGTTTGAAGCCATTTCCCCTTGTCCTGTCACTCCAGGCCCTTGTCCAAAGTCCCTCTCCAGTTCTCTTGGAGCATGCTCAGGCACTGGAAGGGGCTGTAAGGTCTCCCTGGAGCCTTCTCTGAGGCTCTGAACACCTCCAGCTCTCCCAGCTGTCCCCAGAGCAGAGGAGCTCCAGCCCCTGGAGCATCTCCATGGCCTTGTCTGGACTCTTTCCAGCAGGTCCATGTCCTTCCCATCCTGGAGACCCCAGAGCTGGAGACAGCACTGCAGGTGGGGTCTCAGCACAGTGGAGTAGAGGGGGGAGAATCTCCCCCCTTGCCCTGCTGCCCACACTGGGGGATAAGTCCAGGATATGGTTGGAACTGATTATAATGTAATTTATTAATTTTCACAGTTCAAACACTTGAAATGTGAAATTTAACAGCATAAAACAAGATAGATTATTAAACATAAAGACCCTTAAAATTTATTTTTGATTGATAATGTAGGAAATGGTACTTTTAATTACTGGGAGTTTTCCTCACGGTGAATTGTATAGGGCACATCTCCAACTGGCAGCTGTGGCAAGCTGGTGCTATGGATCCATTTTGCACAATTGCTTCCTAATTAAAGCAGTAAAACTTTCAGCACCCTTGTAAAAAAAAGAGTTCAGATCTAGTATGACAGAAACTGTAGTTGGCTGACTTCAGCTATATTCAGCACTAAAGGTATAAGAAAAATGGATGCAGTTTTGCAGTTTATCTCTCTTTACAGTGAGGTAAACAACTCATTTAAGCTTCCCTATCACTCACCTGCTGGAAGAGAAACTCTAAGACCACATTTTATCACTATGAAACACTACGAAAAGGCCATTTTTGTCAGAGTGCTTTATCAGTCTCTTCATCATCTCAGTATCACAAATGTAATGATTAGAGTTCATTTTTTAAGCCTTCAAGTGCTGCTTTTGCTTGGAGATACCGTTCTACCAAGCTGCTGCAGGGAATCTGCTCATCATTCAGCACAGCAACACCTCCACAAGACAGTCAGAGAGGGTGTGGTGTTTGCCAGTCACTCCAGTCAACTCCTGCCTGCTCTGGGATCACAGCTGAGCCCTGGGGGAACACACCTTTCTTTTCAGAAGTTTGAGTTTTGCCAAAATTAAGGATCTGTAAAGGCACAAGATAACACTAGTGTGCAAATTTCAAGATGCACTGACAAAGTCTTTCCCATTAACTGTCTACTGACCACACTTTTTTCTCAGCTGGATATCCCCAAAAAGCAGTGACTATAGACTCATTTCTCACCAAGGAAAGCAGAGAGAAAGAAGCAAACATTGCCTTTATAATTCCTCTCAAGTTCAAGCTTGCAAGCAAACCGTGAGCTGGAGTAATCTGCAGGGTGAAATCTGTAAAATCCCAGCAAGGGCTACTCTGCTGCCCAGGGTAACGACATGAGCATGAACTCCAGCTTGTAAAACACCCTCCGTGGGGAAAGTAACAGCACAAAGAGAGAAGCCCAAAACTTGCCCAATACATTACTTTTCTCCCCTTAAGGCGCTCCTCAATTGTCAGCTCATGACAAAATTTAGAGCCTTTCTGCATTATTCTCACAGAACATTTGAGCACCAGCAGAGCTCATTTCTGGCCAGTTGCCTCCTTGGCTTTTCAGAAGCCTCTCGATGTGTTGCTTTGGGTGCTACGGAGAGTGCGACGACCGAGAAATGGAATTACCTTCCTGAAAGTTACTTTGCCTTACACAGTTAGTATCTGATAATATTCACTAACCCTCTCAGCTAAAATCTGAAGCACTCCAGATCTTCCATTGAGTGCCTTCTGAATGAGCCTCTCTAGAACTTTGCAGGTAGTGGTCTCACCAAAATAGGACCAGGAATACCTTTATAAAAACACAAGCCTAAAAGGAGAGCCCTGCTACCAAAAATTCCACTTCTTTTGTTTGTTTAATCATGGGCTAATATACAAGAACTTCAGACAAGTACATTTAAGAATTCACCTGTCTCTAGGGGGTTAAGTGGCCCACCACGGAATTTCTCCTTAAGCATGTCTTAGTTGTGAAAAGCCAGAGACATGATTTTCCTGGGACAAACTAGTTCCCACAGTGTGACACAGAAACCAGATCCAGCGTCTGGTGTTTAGAAGAAACTGTGTAATGACAGTACTGAAAGGCAAATGTGCAAACATTTAAGCCTTTAGCCTTAAGCCTCCAGCATTTAAGCCGGAAAAAACACCAATCTTATTTTTATGAACTACAGCCCATGGCACAATATCTGAATAGGCCTGAAGGCATTAAATACTGATCTGTTCATTAATTATAAAGTATCTCAGTCTGTGTATTTCAAAGACAAATTACTGAGAGGAAAAGGAAAAGCTTTCTAAAATGAACTTTGTTCCCCTCTTATTTTGTCCAGACATTCTAATATAGCATTTTTCAGGACAGGAGCAGCCCAAACTCAAAAGAGAGCGGAATAAACAACGGTGGTACTGCCTTCTACTGCCAGGATTTGGAAGAACCTTTTCATCCATTTAAAGGAAGAAACCTTTCCTCATGTGTATAAGCGAGGCTGATCTTTTGCAGTTCTCTTAACAGATGTCCTAGCCCTGATGCCCTTTTTCAAGTTTATTCTTTTCTAAATCAAGACACCAAGGTCTCTCGTGGGCATATGGCACACGGACATTAGAGATGCCATTTTTCCTCGTGAATGTGCTGGGATCTGCTGACCTCAGGTCACACTGGCAAGAAGTTACCATCTGCCTATTGCTGTTAGATGATCAAAAAGGAGCGTTTCTGGCTCTTCTGCTACAGCAAAACACCAAAGGGACTAAGAATATTGTATTGCTTGCAGCTAATGCTCTGGCTGTATCTCATCTGACCTTGAAACTCTGTCCAAAGTAGGAAAAGCAGGAACCAAACTGGGGGTGGAGGAGTGGGTATATCACAGGACTGAAAGCTAGGAAAAATCCAGCAGCAGGTTTAACACCAGAGGACCAAGTCAGCCCTTATATTCTCCAACCTTCCCTTAATTACCTCAAGTTCCTCAGTGCACAAAGATTGCAGGGGAAAATAAAACACTGAAGTAACTCAAAGCAGTATTTCAGCAGAACAGCAGGGATCTCTGTGTGCTTGTTGAACACTGCAGAGAATTTCTTGGGCCCTTCTAGAAACACAGAATGAGAAAAAGTTTGAAAGCAATGCCCTTAAAAGTAAGAACAAATCAAAACTTTTCCTGTAACTAGATTCTGTTCTCAGACACAGCAAATATTTCAATTTTTATTTATATGAAGATTACAGATGCAGTTTTGTTTTGTTCACAGATAAACTTCCTCTGTGGGACAAAACTGTTGCAGAAGCTTTGTCAAAATCACATTCTCCAGCCAAAGACAGCAGCCAGCAGCAAGTCATCTCAAAGCACATTAGAATTTAAAAAGTGTTGTGCAAATGCAAGGATTACTCCAGAGAGTTTCAGCAAAACAATGCATTTCTGCACCTCACTTCTGTAGAGATGCCTTCAGTTTACAATTTCTTTGTTTTCAGGGTGATTTTTTTGTTTCCTTTTTGTTATTTGGGGTTGGGGGGTGGTTTTTTGGGATTTTTTTT